>WMED01007012.1:0-17969 GCA_019650415.1 Pipa parva
AGAGGTGAAGCCCATGCCAAGGCCTCTCCAGAAAGCAAGTTGAGAATATATGCCACTTTAGCACGGTCAGACGAAAATTGATAAGACACCAGTTCAAAATGGGAAGTACATTGGTTCAAAAAAACCCTGCAAGCTTTAGCATCACAATCATACTGCAAAGCTGGTAACTGCATGTGAGGCGCTGCCTGAGAGGAATTAGCAGTGAGAGGTGGAGAAACAGACACCACACTACCTGAAAAATCCTGAGATGGAACAGGAGCAGCTTGTAAGGTGTCCATACGAGCAGTTAAATTTTGAAGAATCTGCATAATCTGTTCATGCTGATTTCCTTGCTGATTAACTCTATCCACCAGCGACTGAAAATCCATAGATGACTGAGCCCCAGTGGAATCCATGGCTTGAGTATACTGTCACGGGTTTAAAGGAACACACAGGGATTACTACGGGAACTGAGTCACCACTAGAGGAGCTATAGCGAACCCAGAACCCATTACACCTCTAGAGGCACTAAGGCGTACAAACGTGAAAGGAAACAGGGTCTGGTGGTACACCTTCTAGAAGCACTAAGGTGTACGTGCTCACGTGAACAAACAGGGAGTGATAGGAGAACAGGAAACATGACTTTACTAAATATGGGGATCCTCTGTGCCACAGTAGGTGTTGACACTGGTTAGCCCTGAGGCATGGAATCTAAGGAGGGCCAGGTCTTCACCTGTAACCCCCGCAAGGGGGTATGGTCTTTGCGGCAGGCACCTCCCAGATCGCGGACCTCAGGGTAACCCCCCACTGATGGCAGCTGGCACTCACTTGGACCACTGGCGATAACCTGAAACAGCACAAAGCAAATGGAAGAAGATCCCTTTAAGACGCTGTCATTTTGGGATGAAGCAGGCTGTAAAGGCAAAATAAGTAGACAGGTAGACAGGCATAAAACGCCAAGCATATCCAAATCCTAAGTTGTTGAACATCAAAGTAACAATAAACAGGCAGGCAGGCAGGCAGATCCACTCCTAAACAAGGTTGCAACAATAATACTCGAGCGCTGTGCTAATCACAGAGCTTACTTTTAAATCCCCCGCTGCTGATGTCACTCATGACGTCAGCCGGCTGTGATTGGCCGAGAACCCGGAAGTGCTGGGGTACACGCATACCCAGCACTTGCCGGCATCGGGCAAGCCGGAGACACGAGCAGCGCGGCAGCTAGGGTAAGCGCTGCTCATGACATTCATTTTGTGTTTTGATAATGATTCAAACTAAAGAGCTCAACAAAACGAATAGCAAAACATTGCTAATGAACTCACAGATTACTCTTGCAACTTCAGGACCATACACAACAGAACTCTGTTTGCTGCCATGGATTACTTACTTCACCAAGGAAATCGTTGGATGAGAATCTATCATAGTCCCATACAGTAACTTCCAATGTTTTCTTCTTCAGCTGCAATTTAATTGAAACCAAAGTTAATGTAATCCCCATTAAAAACTAGAGTAAATGTTTTCACATCTGCAAGACCTCTCAAGAACAGCAATTTACTAATATGAACTGGATGTGAACACATAATGACTTATGTTGCAAGTGCAAAGGGGACTGATCTGGCTTCAGTAGTTTTACAATAATGAAAGTAGTAATTACTCAAAGAAAAAAGCATTTTCAAAATATTTTTGTGAGATATGTAGTGTGCCTTTGAAGAGAGAATTTAAATTTATCAGAGATTGATATGTATTAGATTTAATTTGCATTTCATTAGAAGTATAGTAACAAAAAAAAAAGTGCTATAAGTAATAGTGGGAGTTGACTGGTTCTTGTAAATTATAAATTTAGTTTGAATTAAACTGACTGAAAAATATAGCATTCTGGGGATTAGTGCTTGAAAAATGTCTCTAAAAGGACATAAAAGCTGCATTTAACGTAGTGTTAAACTGCTCTACTTAGTTTATGGCAGTGGTGCACAACCTATGTCCCACGATCCATATCCGGCCCGCACCAGAGTGGAGCTAAGTATAATGTGGCTATCTGCCCACACCTAGAAGTCTCCTGCAGCCAGAGCTCCTGGGATATGCAACTTTACCTAAATAGAGTCACATATTCCAGGAGCTTCTGCAGCAGGAGACTTCCTGGAGGTGGGCAGATAGCCGCATTATACCCCAGCTCCGCACCACATATCCCAGGAGCTCCAGTGGTAGGAGACTTCCGGGAAGCGGGCAAAGACAAGAGGGAGAAGCAGGACTGCGACCTATAAACTCACATATTCCAGGAGCTCCAGTGGCAGGCAGATAGCCGCATTATACTCAGCTGCACCAAAGACAAGCCGGCACACAGGTACAGGAGAGAGTTTATTTGAGAACAGCTAGTAAGAATATTGTTGCAGTCTCCCTCCTATATAAAATTGTTGCATTTGTAACTTAAAAAATTTCTCACAACTTTGAAGCAGCCCGACTTTATATGGCCCCCAGGCCGAAAAAGGTTGGGCATCACTGGTTTATGGTATTACATGTAGATCCATGTAAAGCAGTCCTGGGTGAAACAAATTAATTTTCCAGTGCCATCATTCCAACCTAACAGTCATTCTGTTTCACTCTAACTACTTTTTGCTACAAGTATAAATGCATTCCTGTGGGATACACTAAGCAAAAGGGGAGCATTCTACTCCAGAAGGACCAATATAAATTATGAGAATAGATGGGGACTTCTTTTTATAAATGTTGCTTTAATTTTCAATGTTATAAAAACTTCATTATCTTTTAAGAAAAAAATGTGGCTTCTCATGTCACCAAAACGTATGATGCCATGATTTCCAATAATGCTTATGTTGTCACTACATCTGTAAATCATCATCCTAAGTGAACAGTTAGATATATACTGTAATATACTGCAGGGAAGGTACTCTGTTTTGTTAACCAAACCTGTATGGGATGCAGTTACCCACTGTGTTTTTGACCAAGGACTTTTGGTATTTGTGAAGCGACTGTTTTTTTGCCAAAGAATGGCTGTTTTCATTTTTCCTTTAATAAACATTGAATATGAAAGAAACTTGCTGTTTGCGGTGTGTTAAACCTTATAGACTGCTCCAGCACTTGAGTGATTCCCTACAACTTATTAAAGCCCAATATTAGAATCATATAAACGAAATGTACTTTATTTTAATGAAACACGTATTTTCCTCCTATGATAAAATGTCACCCATACTAAGCTTGGGCGAAATTTATTAAAAGCAATAACATCGATATTGAATGGGTTTTTATCGATATCGCGATATTGCAATTTTACCGATATCGTGATATCGATAATACTGATATCGTGATATCGAATTTCGGCCAAACCATTTATTTCAATGGCAGAACGGCTGAAAATTTGATATTGCGATATCGATATCGGTAAAAACCCATTTGAAATTGCGATATCGGTAATTTTACCGATTTTAATAAATTTCGCCCTTGCAAGTGTACAACTGTTTTCAGTTTTTAAAATTAACTTTCGCTAAACTAAATTTTTAATTTTTGCATTTGCTTACCATTTTTTATTAACAACAAATAAATCAATCTGTGTATAATGCTATACAGTGCTGGTCTAGCCTACATCAGCATGCCTTAATAAATGGCTAGTGTGCATAAATTACATTATTATGACTGATGAGCATAATAATTTATAAACAACAATAAAACACCTTAAAGTTAATTTTACAAAAGATATTACTAACCAATGCTTTAACTGATATGAATTAATATACAAGATGTTATGTTATGTCAAAAATACTTCAATTAAGCTATAACTGGAAAAGTAAGATCAAAAATGTATGTGTAAAGGTTATTTTTACATTTATATTTACTGGACAACATTGTAAACCATGTCCCTAACAATCAATTTGTCAAAAGGGATGTATTGTTTACATTGTATTAGAAATATGAAGAAACTTGGACTACTCTCATTATGTTTAAGACACCATTTCCACAAACATATTTACAGTTTGGTGTCTAGAGTACAGGAAATAGCGCTAAAGAACAACCAATGAACCCAGTTGGTCTTCCTGGTTACCAGCTACCTGAAGTATCATAGGCAGAGTGGTTCATTAACTAGAAGCCATCCTTCTTAAGCCAAGCTTTTTTTTTTTTCTTCAGAAAAGTCATGCAATAAACTGAATATTATGTTTAAAGCTGGGCATACACAGGCAGGTATCTTTGGTTATTCTGATTATTTTATATCTGACTGGCTTAAAATCATATCTGTATATGAGTTAAGAATATATATATATACTGTATATATATATATATATATATATATATATATATATATATTTTTTTTTTTAATTTTTTTTTTTTTTTAATTTCACATTACACTGTCCAATCAAAATTAAGCTGATCTTTGATTTTGGCTGCCAGGCTTTAAAATCTGCTACTGGACTACATTACAATGAGCACATCCATTCTTGTCCCAAATTCTATTTTGTTTGGCAGTTTAGTCAACCCAGAGGGATTTGTTAGTAAGTTTAAGAGGAAAAGAGCAATGCTTGACTATTAAGATTATGTATGAGGAATAGAATGTAGAACACATAAAAGCAGCCAGAATAAGGAATATTCAAGAAAATGTAATTAGCAATTAAAATAAAGCTTATGTGGATTTTGTGCATATAGAATTCTCAAGTAGATGCTGGTCTACTAAAACTGAAACTGGCAAAAATAACTCCTGACCAACCTGCTCCATTGAAATATTCTTGTATATTACAGTCTGGTTCCACTCTGGATTTAAGCTCTTCTGCACATATTTTGTCCTTCGCTTGTATTCAGCACTAGGAAAATGTAACAGCTTCAAAATTAGCAAGAGTAGCCACATACATAAATAAATCTAAAATATTGTTTCATGGGTTGCATGCACAGGCCTAGTTTAAAAATAATGATCTTGTCTGTAAATGCTTTATGAGAAATGAAATGCATGGACTTCTAATAGAGTCTTCTCGTGTGCTTTTCTTTGGTAGCAAAACTCTTCAGGAAGTCAAGTTACAATGTAGGAAAATCCTTCTAAAAACTTGTTGTCTACAAAACTGGAAACTATTTCACAACAAAGTGATATCAGTTTTAAAATCAAACTGTTATTAGATCAGCAGTGATATGTTTATAATATCAGACATGTATTATTGTAAAAATCTACATAATATTCCTGTCTACCCCATTTCTGAATAAAATCTGAAAAAAATGTTTAAAAGGTAAATAATATAGTCTGGCTTAAAACTTAGTTCATATACCTGTAACAGTACTTGGTAGTGTTGCCAGTGAGAAATAGAGTGGGAGAGTGAAGTTTTGAAAGGTAAACACATACCATGTACATGTAAAGAAAGCTTCAAGTACAAATATAAGGAGGCAGTGGCATTGTGGCAAAAATACATTTCTAGGTTTTTTAAAGGACAGATCACAAGGTTCTGCCGATTGAGAGAATATTCAACATTAACAAAGGAAATTATAGCCTGGAAGAAAATATGTATTGCATTATCTCTTTCTCTGTGTTTTCATTCAAAATAGAGCAGACTTGGATGCAACAGCTAACATATTTAGAACACACACCTCACCATTCATTATAATGTAGAAAATGATGTGGCTGTCTTTAACTGAAGCTGCACCTCTAATTTCTATTTACTTAGAAATAATACAGCAGAGTGACGAAATGTTAAAAGCTGTGGATGGTTCATGCACGAAATGTAATGTTTCAGGGCATAATAAAGAGACTAGTCATCATAATGAAGGTGAACTCTACCTGGCATTCTGGACAACCATGACTTGGCTGCAAGGACCCAATGATGAAACACAGAGCATTACATATAAATGGGTAAGCAGGGGAGGCAACCAGAGAAAAACAGAAGATAACACATGAAAAGACAGAACATTTATTTTTAACAATAAATATTGACTTTGGCTCTTGAAAGGCCTCAAACACATTCCTTGGAAATGTAGCACAGGCCCATCCAGGATGCAACAAAAAGATAAACGATAAGTACATAGAGTTAACTAAATGAATTTCCCCAACATATTTGAATGCTTATCACTTAAAAATGGTAAAATATTTTGGAACTTGTGGAACTATTACATAACCTCACAAAAAAACATTATCTACAAGCAGCCACCAAAAAACTAAATGTATGATGACTGCTTCTAATTTTTTATTATTTTATTTGTTCTTTAACACATTTTCCTACTGACTGTTCCATCATATAATACATATTTAGAGTTTCCCATTACCTGATTTATATTTGATTCTATTTCAAGCCAAATATTTGCTTAATCCTGACTAACTGAGCTAATCATGTTGATCATTGCTTGAACCATTCCCGAGTCTGATTTTTATTCTTTTCTCTTTAAATTCAAAATTGAGACTTAAGCTTGTATCATATACTATAAGGTAGGCTTGTTCAAGGGTTTATTTCAATCATTAATTACAGTTAACTTTATGTACCCACAAAACTCCCAACTCCTTACATATTATGGAATTTGGAATTTGCACAACATAAAATAATTATTACTAATTAATATATTATTACCATAATTATTGCATAGCTACAGATACAGCAAGGTTGGATTCAGCACCCAGAACATACAGTTCACACAACACAGGTCCCTATTTATGTTAGTAAAAAATCAGTTGTGGCTCTGTGTATCATGTGCTAAAGTCAAGCATGCTTTATCCATATCTTTTTGCTCACAACCTAAACACGAGAAGAAAAATAAACATAACCTTGATAAACAACATTTCACATATAAGAATGAAAAATTAAATATTTTGCCAAACTATAGCAATGGGCAAAAAGCAAACACTTTGGCAAAAATGTGCCCATCTTATATAATTGTTGGGAATTAATTTTCAGATAGAGCTAATAGTTCAATAATGAGAAGCATAAAAAGTTTAAAGTTGGTGAACTACTACCTCATTAGCTTGCATACTAAAATGTCTGAAAAAAATAAACAAGGAATCAAAAGAAATAAACAAAAAAGCAAAACACAGTAACATGAACATATGCCCAGTCACTTCCACAAATATGTTGGAAATCTGCAAATAGTTCACATGGACAATTCATCTTAGTAGAGTATACAGTATACGTAATACATGATAAAGTTCAACCTGCTCTGAGCTGAGTCCCCTAGTCTTAACCACTTGCAAGCACTTCCTGCTGGAATCAAATCTCTGATGGTTTCAGGCTGACATGGTTCAATCTCAGAAATGGTAAAGCAGCACAATCAATATGTAAATATTTCTCTTACCCTCTTCCAGGGAGCAGATAAACTTTTACAAATGGGTCTGAATAGCCATTATTATCTCTGGGAGCAAGGTTTCTTGCTTGAAGTATGTGAATGATGAGATTACCCAGATGCTTGTCATAATTAACTTGTAGCTATAAAACACAGAAAGATTTTTTTTTATATTGTACTGTTGTGTTGTATCATATGGAATGACTGAGGTATAGGCTTGTAATAAAGCACAGTGATTTATATAGCAGCTTAGAGATACTCCTGCTCTGAACAACCTTGAAGTTTCTCGCGGTAAGTATCTCGAGATTTAATTTGATTGATACTGTGAGAAACTTTTTCTATTGTGTATATATTCATGGAAAGGTAGCTATACACTATGGCTACCCTTTTCACTGATAAATTCAATAAAAAAAGGTTTATCACGGCAAGTATCGATCAAATTAAATCTCAAGATACTTACCGCGAGAAACTTCAGGGTGTTCTTCCACTTGAACTCAGAAAAGCCAAAACAGCTTTTCCAAGTTTAATAAATTTCGCCCATTAGTGAATTGTAGCTGCTATGGTGCAAATTGTTTTAAAGTACTTTCTGAATTCGAAATAGGGGCAGTTCATTGTAGTGAATTAATGATAAACTGATGTATTGTATTGAAGGGATGTCATATTCACTTGGATCTGTTCACTTGAATTATAATTGAAAAGAAAGGACAATATTAACATCACAGGCATGCGCACGGGGTATGCCTAGGCACCCCCTAATGTGCACACACCTGGTAGTGATGTCACAGTTTTGTAATCAGTGACATCATCAGTGATGTTGCACAACCATGATTCCATCATTGATGTCAGCACATCTCGCATCACGCAGAAAATAATTGCATATCATTGGTACACAACTGTACAAATTGAGTTTTTAATATGTTTTCTTTTAAATGAATGAGAAGGAAATTCTGAACTATAGATATTATTTTATTTTCTTTATCAAAGTTTCACTGTGTAGAGTAAAGGAATCAAACACTCAATTCCTCATTAAGCAAAGTTACATGTCAGGTTTTAAGGTCACTAATTTATTGACTTTGGCTTTACAGCTAGTGATTTTTTTCCCATAGAAAAAAAAACTCCGTTACAGTTGTATAATTTACTTAAAGTAAAATAAAAACAACTCTATATTTGTCATAATTTATAACCTTCACACTTTGATAATAACGATATCATATAATGGAAATGTCTGTTTAAAAAAGTTAATTGGAAGTTGTAAAGTGCTATAACATAATTCAAACAAAGAGCAAATGCATGTTTTCAAACATGTTTTAATTGCATTGGTGTACTGGCAGACATTCTGTAAGGTAAAGGTCAGCCAATGCCACAATGATACAAATTTTTAAATGAGGTAACCTTTGCACAAACTGGTATTGCTCTGATTAACTGTAAAGCCCAAAGCAGGGAAAACAAATGTAAATCAGATTTTGGAGACATAATATTTTATTTGTTGACATTACCAACAAAGTATTAAAATGTATAGCTCCATATCAGCATGGGTTTATGAGGGATCGACCTGCAAAACAAATCTGATTAGCTTCTATGAGGTGAGTTATAGACTAGACAGAGGGGAGTCACTGGATGTCATATATCTTGATTTTTCCAAAGCATTTGATACTGTGCCACATAAAAGGCTGGTACATAAAATGAGGATGCTTGGGCTGGGGGAAAATGTGTGTAAGTGGGTTAGTAACTGGCTCAATGGTAGGAAACAGAGGGTGGTTATAAATGGTACATACTCACACTGGGTTACTTTTAATAGTGGGGTTCCCCAGGGGTCAGTTTTGGGTCCTCTTCTCTTCAATATATTTATAAATGACCTTGCTAAGGGATTGCATAGTAAAATTTACATTTTTGAAAATGATACTAAAATGTATAAAGTAGTTAATACAAAGGAGAAGAGTACTTTATTACAGATGGATCTAGATACAGTGCAGGTTTGGGAGGGGAAGTGGCAAATGAGGTTTAACACTGATAAATGTAAAGTTATGCATATAGGAAGGGAAAATGCATGTCTAGATTATTTTCTAAATGGGAAAATACTGGGCAAAACAGACATGGAAAAGGATTTAGGAGTTCTAGTTGACAACAAACTTAACTGTAGCAACCAATGCCAAGCGACAGATGCCAAAGCAAATATAATGGCGTGCATCAAAAGGGGTATAGACGCATATGGCAAGAACATAATTATACTGCTTTACAAAGCACTGGTCAGACCTCACGTGGAATATTGGGTGCAGTTTTGAGCATCAGTACACAAGAAAGATGTAATTGAGCTTGAGTGGGTTTCAAAGCGGTCTACTAATGTGATAAAAGGATTAGGCAAACTAGAGTACCATGAAAGATCACCAAAACTGGGCTTTTTTAGTCTAGAAAAAAGGCATGACCTAATAACAATTTATAAATATATCAGGAGTCAGAAATCTCTCCCACAATCTATTTATACCAAGAACTGTAAGTATAACAAGGGGGCATCCTCTACATTTAGAGGAAAGAAAGTTTCTGCATCAACATAGAAGTTTTTTTTTTATACTAAAAGGACAGTGAGACTATGAATCTCTCTGTCTGAAGCAGTTGTCATGGTTAATTCCATTAAAGAGTTCAAAACTGGTTTGGATGCTTTTCTTCAGTGTAAGAACATTACAGGTTATGGGTAATAGAAAACTGGAGGTGGGATTTTGATCCAGGGAATTATTCTGATTGTCATATTTGTAGTTGGGAAGGAATTTCTATCTAATATGAATAATTGGGACCTGTCTCATGGGCTTTTTGCCTTCCTCTGGATCAACATTGCTGGAAAATAGGCTGCACTGGATTGACCTGTGCTTTTTTCAGCCTTATAAACTATGCTACTAAGAAATTAGTTATAGTAACTTGAGCTGGGGACACTGACAATAGCTAACTATACAATACATTTTTAAATGGACAGATGTAGATAGGTGTAGGCAGTGGCAGGTAAATGCCGTGTATACCGGCAGAGCTGCTATTAGCTCTAGATATGTTTTAGCAGTATGTTCATATAACATACCAGTGCCTTATGTAGGTGCAATTAATGTGGTGTAAGAGAATGGTAGTAAATGAGATGCATACCATCGTTAATGTAACTTCCTGTGAGCGACAGGAAGTTTAATCATTGCTGGGGAGAGGAAACGCTATAGCGCTCAGCACAGACAGCTGGGCAACAGAGGAGCTAGGTAGGGAGAGAGAAAAGGAGGGGGCAAGTACTAAGATAGCGCCCCCCTCCTTCAGAGGGTAGGGCTTGTAGGGGTAGCACAGTGTGATGGTGCTCTGATAATCTTGGAGACAGGGAGGGCTGGGCAGGCAGGGAGAGCTGACCAATCCAAGCAGGATTTGCATTGGAAGAGGGGTAGTCTTATACGGCGAGTATATCCCAAACTCTATATTTTAACTGGAAAAGTTATGGGTTGTCTTATACGCACAGTCGTCTTATCCGCCGGCAAATACGGTATGTTACTATATTATCAGCAGAGAAAAACACCATGTCAACACACGGGGTACATCACTCACAAAATTAAAAGTAATAGAATCTTGTTTAATACCTGAAGCTCTCCAGTTATTGGATGGGAATGAGACTTTATGACTTCTGCAGACTGAAAAAAAACAACCCAATAATACTAAGTCATATCCAATCCTAAGAGCACACTTTGATAAATGTAAGCTATAATATACATATCTTATGAGCAAAGAAAGCAAAGTTGATTCCATTTCTTATTAAAAGAACACATCCAACTATCTTTGGTTTCTATTATTTTATATTATAATAAATACTTTTTATTCTTTTGAAAATACTTCTCATATAGTTATGATGGCAAATTGCAGCAGAATCAATGAACTTCCCATCAAGCTTTAACTAAAAAAGTCCTAATGTGTCTTGTTTATTACAATATAGCATACATTGAATACCATTTTCAGCAATTGTCCTTAAAATTTATATTTAAAGAAAAGTGATTTAAATTAAAACCATTTCATTTGTCAACTATTACTTCACTGAAGAAGGAAAGTTGTTTATATCTTATTTGAATTCTTTAGTTTTATGATACTCTATGGCATATGAATGTCTTACCCCAATAGTATGTAAGCAGTTGTTAAAACACCCAGAAATGGGGTGGCTTTGTGTCTATGTTCCCTTAGATTGCATTTAAGCTTTAGTTTACAAATTCATTTAGCAGTATTTTGGAATCTAGAGACATCTAAATGTCTAGAGATATAACATACTGATGTTACCTTGTTGCTGTGCCTTTTCTTGCTTACTGATGGTGAACCTGGTTGACCAGGACTAGGGACAGCACTTGAGGCTGTTGATGTTGTTCCTGAATGGATATAAGATCCTTTCTCCATTGCAGATGAAACATTGGAGGGTGTTTGCTGCTGTGAAACTTTTTGAAGTTCTGCTGCCAGCTGTTTTGGATCAACACCAGGAGACTTGGTTTTCTCTACTGTAATGGACAGAACCATTTTTTGTTTGATTAGCTTCTATTTCTCAAATAGAAATTCAAAAATGTATCTATTGAATACTTACCCTTTTATATATATACTAAGTACAGAGCAGTCATAGACTACATTTTTAAATAATAATGATAACAAGATATTTTACATACAACTGATGTTTATTTAATTTTTGTGACTTCATAAGCAAGTGTTCATTTGTACAAGACACAACTCATTAAATAAAAATATATTGTTGTTTTTGACTTACAAGCCTTTCCAGAATCATGTGGCTCCAAGCTATGGGGTGTTTCACAGTTTGATAACATGTTGATATCCCTAGGGGAAAATAAGATGCAAAACCTGAGACATTTGCAATTTTGAATTTGTGGATTAAGCATATGAATATATGTGTCCGTATAACCTATGTAGCTTACCTGTGCACGTGTGAGTCACTTTTTTTTGTAACTAATGCGCACAACCACATGTAAGGTGCCAAACAGTTAGGGGTTATTCACTAAGGTGTGAATTCAACTGTCGAATTCTCAAACAGCAGATTCCCATAGCAAATCCACTACAATTTCCCCATTGTAAAGTCGCGACAATTTTTTTTAATGTTAAGATTGCGACAATTTTTCCATAATAAAGTCATGACTATGGCAATATTCTCATTTTAAAGATGTGACTGTGACAGTAGCAGCCTATTGCAACTGTCTTTATCTGGTGAATTCGCACCTATACGCAACAATTCGGACTTTAGTGAATAACCCCCTCAAAAATTTAATGCAAATCCTCTTAGGAATGTGTTAATGCACTGAGTGTATAAAAGTATTGGAACACAACTGATTGTGTGGCAATGAATGGACTGCATATTAACTATTGACTAATATATTTTATTCAGATAGTCAGCTTTTCTTGATTATACCTAGTATAGCACTGTAAGTGAACAAGCAAAGAGTAAAAATCAATCAAAAACGATTCTTATGTTGGCTTTTTCCCAGTACTGATAACATTTTCCCATGTGCTATAAAAAAAGATTAATCAGAGACTTAACACAAAATGAATATACTTTCTCAGTTCATGATCTTGTAGTTTGTAGTTTTAATAACATTAGCATGATCATCATCAATGTTTCATCCTTGCTCCATAATTCTTTAAATGTGAATGGTAACATCACTGACGTTATTCATCCTGTAAAATGATGCATCTTGTGTGCCTTTTTATTGATAATTAAGCGTAACTGTAAGACAAGCAGAAATTGAAGAAAGAAGATTGACTCACAATCTTACACAGATTTCTGCTTCCGCACTGGACTGGTTTATGATACTTTGAACTTCTTCATATGTCTTCCCAGTCAACGGGATACCATTCCATTCTAAAACCTGCATTCCTAAAAAACAAATTGTATAATGAATGAAAACATGTTCATGTATTGCTTTGTTTATATACCAAAGTCTATACTAGTGATGCACAACGTTTTTCCGGCTGGGGGGCCATATAAATTTCCGACAAGCATGTCACGAGCCACTTCAAAGTTGCGACCGTAATAGATATTAATTTGTCAATTTTATATATGTACATGAGAACATACAAGGATTGAAATTTCATTTCTTATCTCTCCAGCATAATGAAATAATAGGACTTGTAAAGTCACAACATGACAAATTTTAAAGTTACAAGTGCGACAATTTTCCATAGTAAAGTCACGACTGTGACAATATTCTCATTATAAAGATGTAACTGTGACAGTAGCAGTCTATATTGCGACTGTCTTTAGCTGGCAAATTAACACCTATACGCAACAAGTTGGACTTCAGAATTCAGACTGGATAACACAGAATCATGGGCCAGATATGGCCTGCGGGTAGGTTGGGCATCACTGGTCTATACCATTATAAATTACAATGTTCTAGCTATGTCAGTGAGAGACTTTTATATTTAAATGTTAAAAAATAAGATCTAATAGAGATATAGATATTATGCTTTAAGTGTTATGTAGGACCCCATAGGATAGACGAGTTATTTCTCAATAACTGCTCTCTCATTCTGGATTAATTTTACTGACCAGCAAAGTCTGTAGGTGTACTACAAAACTACTGTATATGTTCAAAACTAAAAACAAAAATGAAATAAATAAAAGGCCTTATCTGTATTAGCAAAAAGTCTACATTTTTATAAAATGAAAAGGGATAATGTGCACTGTTTTACACCATCTCTTCATCTCTTGATAAATATGAAAAATGTGCTACTTTAATAACTGAAGGCAAATTCTTATCACACAGCAATCTGAAATTCCACACAGCACACACACAGAAATCCATAGCAATACAGAACTGTAATGACTTACAGAAGCTAAACCGGATCCTTGTACATGTTGTAATGTAATCCTGTGCTGTTATAACAAAATCCAAATTATACAAAACAATGCACTGTAGCTCATAATATCAGATCAAAATAATCAACAGGTACATCATTTAAATGTGTAAAAAAGAAGGCTAAAATTTTTTTAAATGCCTTGATGATCCATGGATAAATCTACTGATGACCATCGCCAGTGGGGATACATTAACAAACATCTGGCCATATTAATCAGTAAACTGGGAATATAGAAAATCAATGGTTTTAGAAATGCTAGTCATAAAAGCTGCTATTGTGGCCCCAATCTACGTTACAAACTGATCTGTGGTTTAATGGGAGAAGCCTAAATATATTGTATTATATTATGTCATTGTATGTGAATCAATATGCAAAAATCAAATAAAAAAAAAAAATATATATATATACTGTAATTTAGCTTTACATCTGTAATTGCCTTTATTCATGCACAAAAAGAATAAAGAATTAAAGAAACAGAATTGTGTGAAAGTGATAATATTTTAAAGCAGTAGACGCACTCCATAGTGCTTTAAAATTTTACAACATATTTTATATATATATTTATCCCCTCTGTTTTTAACAAAGAATATTTAATAGTTTTTAAATGATAAAGAAAGCATCTTTTATTAAAAAAATTTTTTGATTTCTGTTGTGTACATGCCTATTTGAATTTATGTTTCTGGTGAGCGCATATATTTAAACATTTGGGCACTTGTGTGCAGTATTTTACACTTTGGTGGATTCATTTACCATTTAAACACTACTTCACATTGTCTTTTGAGTACTGTCTGGCACGTTTGGGTCTTTTCTCAATAGACATATTTTTATCAGTTAAAGCACTATGGAGTGCGTTTCTTGTGCGCTTCCTCGCCCTTAGGTCTTTTCCGAAAATCCTGATCAACAAGGGAGTAAAGAAGCAGACTCCCAAGCGGGAAGCAGCACTCATCTGTACACATTGAACTTTTTTACTTTAGTCACTTGATTTTTGAGTTTTATAGCAGCGCTGCATATACATTCACTATTGTGTTTGTCTGTCTCTTATTTTAAAGCAGTAATCAATTTTTTTTCAAAAATATATTACAAAAATCTACAAAAAAAATTATACACACAATAAAATAATTATGCACCGTCATGTTATACACTTTAAGCTTAAAATCAGGCACTGTACAGCACACCTTATAATGACCCAATCTGTAATTATTTTGCTGAAAATCTATTAGAAAATCTGGCAGAGAATGTCAAGGTGGACCTTGTCAATGTATTAGTACATTAGTATATTATGGTTCTATAATTCTTAATACAATTCTTATCTTTTAGGTAGATATTCATAATTATTATAAAAGCTGTTAGGATACTAATTCTGCTAGAATTAACTACTATTCACAGAAACAAGGCAATACTACATTAGAAATCAGCACGAAGCAGTTTATCTCTGCATGAATGAAAACATTTCAATCATTACATTTATCTAAATAGGAGCAAAATAGATTTTTTCGTACAATTGACTTCATATAATGACTAAAAAACAGCTCCCACAAAGGAAAAAGCAACTGTAAGAAATCACAATCTTTCATGCACTAGGGGAAATACTCATTAACTGAATGTATTTTAAGTTTGTTTCTAAAAACTACATTTTAAGTCAGTAGATGGTGTCATATAGCTTCTAAGGCTTGCTTTTGTATGCGTTTTACCCTTGGCTCAATTTTTACCCTAAATTCTGTGTTAAATAAACCCCTTTTATACCATATGTGGGATATACATGAGATCTCTTCTGAATAACTATTTATGTGACCTTTATTAACAAAGCAATATGACACAAGAATACACATAAGCATAGAAAGAGAACTGGTTTGCACGCAGAGAATCTCCAAGATGAGCAATTACTCATAGTAGTAGGCAGTAAGAACAGCTGCCCCTTTATTTTCTCCTGGTGCAGTAATAGCTACTGAACTTTATCTCTATCACAGGCACACTCTACTCTGCCCTTTAACAGAAAATGATCTACATCCAAATAACTCTAGGGCTAAGAACTCTGTCCTGTGACACACACCTATAACAGTGAAATTTATTAAACTTGGAAAGACTGCCCTTGGTCTTTCAGTGTTTATCAAGCGAGATTTCGCATTGTTCTTGTGAAATTTTTTGCGATATCGAGATAAAACTTGATAAAAAGGTGGCCATACTACTAATGTAAAGTATGTCTATCTTTCCATGGAAAAGTTCGAAAAATCGAGATAAAAAAACTGAAGATCAAAAAAATTGGAAAATATCTTGCGAGAACAATGCGAGATCTTGCTCGATAAATTGTAAAGCCCAAAAGTGGTCTTTCAGAGTTTAATACATTTCGCTGCTAGTATCTACTCAGATGCATTTGTAGTCTTCCCTTTAAAATACTACTCCAGTAGCTCTATAGGACAACTAGTCCTGAGGCACACCTACAGGAATACTTTCTCTCTGTATCTAGTTTCATATACTATCTCCTACATAACTTTCTGTCTCTCGGTAATCCACAGGGCAATTCCACAGAATTCCACAGTGAAAGAGCACTCTCACTAAGGGGCATCACCTTATATATCTTTTGTCACAGGGACCAGTACCTGCTGTTAACTCACATGGAAATACCAAGTAACACTCAATTTATAGAAATCTGCCTATTTCTACCATACCCCACTAGGTGTCACTAAAATGTAACAGTTTTACAATTAACAATAATATTAGACAGCATTAAAACTAATATTTTAACATTTAAAAAAAAATTAATAACATACAGTCTAGTCTATGAATATGCAAATATAGCACCATTATAGAAGCTTTCTTTTTTTTCTTTTTAACTTAACTGCTTTCAAAGTAAAGTATTTATGAAACCAACCATTTTTGATTTAGATTTCAGAGGATTCTTTTATTTTAATATGACCACAAAGTCTGTTAAAGTATATGATATTACAAAAATCCATTTTTCCATATTAGTCATGTGTCTGTTGTATCTACCATTCTTTGAAACTCCTAGAAAGGCATCGGGTAGTATGTAATGTGCACTTTATAAAGTATAATCCCATTCCTGCTAGTTGACAACTATTTTTGCTGCAGGGGTATGTGTACTATATAGGCAAGGGAGTGCTGAAAACAGGTGATTTCCTATATTATTCTGTTGGTAGTGGGACCCAATGTAGCATGAGGTAGGTGCTTCGGTAGGAGAATTTATAATGATCTACTATTGCTACCTAAATATACACTATGTTATTCCATTAATTATACTTGCCCTTTTTCCAACAGTATAACAACACCAACTGATAAAGTAGTGGTCATGTTGCCTTTATAGGAAACATTTGCTACTCTAAGAAGTGTAAAAAAGCCTTATAATTGCAGAATATAGCACTTTGTTCATTATATCTACTAGCCAGTACCACAATAAAATGAATTAGCTTTACCAGAGCAAGCAGCCAATATCATTGACATAGTCTAAATCAGGGGTGGGCAATTAATTTTCCCAAGGGGCCGCATGAGAAATCAGGATGGTTTTAGAGGGCCGAACTAATATAGTTAACTCAGTTAACTATATTAACTCAACTTACTTAATTTGTTCTTGGGCTCGGTACACATTATTATATGTCATATAATAATGTGTACCGAGCCCAAGAACAAATCATTCAACCAATCCCTAGTACAGTGATTTTCAACCTTTTTTGAGCCGTGGCACATTTTTTACATTTACAAAATCCTGGGGCACACTACCAACCAAAATGACACTCTGGGAACCAGCGAAGGAATTGGCGGCTCTGTGGGGCAATCTGGGGCTGGGAGAGCAATCAGCAGCTGAGGGCGAAAATCAGGGTCAGGGTGGACAGCAGGAGCTTGGAGGGACAATCAGGGGCTTGGAGGGG
>WMED01007013.1:0-17968 GCA_019650415.1 Pipa parva
ATGTATAATTTTATTTATAAAGTGCCACAAATTTACGCAGCGCTGTACAATTCAGAAATATAAATAAAATACAGACATTGGAAAAGAGCATTACACAATACAAGTGAGTAACTTACAAGCATAAAATCACTTTAAGTGCCAGGTTGTGATTAACACAAGAGGAAAGAGGTCCCTGCCCCGTAGAGCTTACAATCTAAGTGCAAATCTTTCTCCTCACTAGCAACAAAGCAGCACTATACCTTTATGTTGCCATCTTAATCCTTTTAATACTCTCACATATGATCTTTATTATTCAAACCTCTCACCTAAGGTGAGAAAATGTGAGAGAAACCTTGCATTGTTCTTGCAAGATTTTTCGAGATCTCGAGATTGAGATTTTCCATCTCGATTTTTAACATTTTTTTTGATGGAAGGTAGCCATACTTTACATTAATAGCATGGCTACCTTTCCATCAATAATGTAGAAAAATCGAGATAGAAAAACTCAATCTCGAAATCTCGCGAGAACAATGTGAGATTTCTCTCAGTAAACTAACTTTTGCCCTAATAGACTCGTTAATATGTAATACTTTTCCACTCATAAACTTTACAATGTTTCAGTTCTTTTGAGCCCTGAAATTTTTTCTTTTGATTTTCCAGTTTCACATGTTTTGTTTTTATTTGTAAATCTGCGTATACAATCAGAATCACAGAGTTGTCTATTAACTATTACCGATAGCAATGGTGATGGGTGTGCACTGTTTAAGAGAGCCATCAACCAATGTGAGTAAACCTTCTCCTTATTTTCCACATTGTTAGATCTATTTTACCCTTTTTCTTCCAAAACTATATTCTACTCCTTTATGTGAAATTTTACTTTCATGGCATCTTACAAATAGAACAGCTTTCACTTTATGAAACAGAATGAGGTGTTTCTTGAGAAAACTGTTTAATTTTGACAATTTTTTAATCCACAACTGAACTCTACAAATGTGAATTACATAAATTGAATAAAATGAATTACTTAAATATAAGAAAAAGAAATTTGCCATACCAGACCTTCCTGACTCAAAAACACTTCTTCCGGGAGATCTTTGGACACCGACTGTGTATCAGGGTTAATTAAAAAGTGGAAGATTGAAATTAACTCTACATAACTTGATTCCTGGAAAAAACATTTTTTTCTTGCTGTATTCAATATACTGTCTATGGCTTTACATTGGCCATAAGGACACTGGTAGAGTGCTGTAAGAATGACTGTTTATTTTTATTAAATACAGTGCTTCTAGATTATGAACTGAACATTATAAACAGTACTGAACATTCAGTCGACTAATCCATTTTATAATTATCAAACGTTTAAGCAGTAATAGACATTTTCAATATTTGTATTGTAATTACGACCTATTTTTAATTCAAATTGTATATTAAATTGAATTTTAAAAAATTATACATTTTTTTAAAAACAAAAAACATTTTAGCAAGACCACAGTTTTGCAAATCCATACCTGTATATACAAGTATTTACCAAAAAAATTAAAAATACTAATTTCTTTGCATTATTTTTTCATATTTTAAAATTCACTGTCCAAATAAACACCCAATAACACACTGATTTTACTTTTTAGAATTGCCATTGTATGCCAACTGTATATAATTACCAGGCAGTTTAGTCTTTAGTTACAAATTTAAAATTTTACTAAAAGTATTTCTATTTTTTTTTTAAGTTATCACTCATTACTTTAAAACGATTAGAATTATATTCACCCAACGGCTATGGAATAAGTGTAAGTTCATCAGTTTTTTATCAAGCAGATTTTTTTCCACCCTACAAAATATATTATGCATGGCAATGGCGCAGAACATGAAAGCAGTTTAGCTTAAAAAAAAATATATATAAACTAAGGGGAGACAGTTTTAGACACATCAACAGTTTTGTAGAATATTCCCTTCCTGGAATAGAGTGCACTGATGTAGACAGCTTGCTATATTTCTGAAGGACAATGGCAGGCACCAAAGGACAGAAGTATTATTAACAAAACACTGTATCTTTTAATAATATCTTATAAATGTAATTATGCACCTGTTCCTGATCATTTCCAATAAAATGTAATTTATGGAGTATAGAATTGCAAACGCAATACAACTGGCATATTTATTTGCAGTGACACATTCAATCAAAATAAAATGCTGAACTGGATCTGATTATGTCCTTGGGCAGGGGCAAAGTGAAATGTAAAACAAAATGAGTACTCTAGCATTGTAAATATCCCATATGCTTAATAAAACCAATTAGATATAGGTTCCATTACAGATTATGATGATATAATGTTTGCACGTAGCATTATCTGTGAATATAATGATGACCAATGACTAAGGAAATTTAGTTTTTTACTATCAATACATGGAATACAAGTCACAGGCTAATATACCACTGTCCAACCAATAAGTTTAGCATTATAAAAGAAGAAGGTGCATGACTGTGACAACTAATGCCTGACCAACATAGAGATGTTAGGATCTACCAAAACCTGGAAGAAATATGGCAATATTTTGGATTTCAATCAGAAAGTTTGATTATGAAAAGGAAGATTGGGTAGACATTGATGCACAAAGATTCATACTTTCTCAATTTCAAAAAATGTAATCAAATTTGTATGAACTTGTTTTTTTACCCTGACTCTACCAAATTGTTTGTTTTATAAGTTAGCAGAAGTTGACTGTCTTTGAAAAATTGTTCTTTCATTAAACCTTGTTTAAAAACAATACAATAGATAACAGCCAGGTGAGATTATCGTAAGGCAAATTTCTCAGTGGACCCTTATGAATGTAAGGGTCAGCTGATTTTCTTTCAGAAACTGAAAAACAGTGTTGCTAGTGTATGCTATGGCACTTCATGAAGCTGATTGACTTGGGCAGACCCTAATTACACAGTGATAATGGTTACAGAAACAATACAATGCCATGGTTGCGAAAGAATACATTGTATTACTGTCTCACTGCTTAGTGGAAAAATTGAATTTGCAGTTTAATAATTCTCATTGAAGTGATCGGAATACTTTAATGCTAAGGTAGTTGAGGAGTGTGAGGGTGTTGTGTTTGAGGGGAGGTATTTTGCCCCAATTATGCGGACTTACTACTGGAGTTCAGTCCAGATTTTGTAAACCACCCCAGCTGCAGACTAGAGCTTGATTAAAAAGGCAGCTGGGAGAGCCAGTTGGGGGCTGGTTGGAGTTGGAAGTCAGGAAGTGATTTCTGAGGTTGAGGATCCTTGAGAAAAACAGGGACTAATGGTTAAAGATTCTGCTATACAACTTGGCTTTGCAGCACTGTGAAATTCCAACAACTCAGGAGAAGGGAAGGTACTTTGTTTTTGTTAACAAAACCTGTATGGGATGCAGTTTCCCACTGTGTTTTTGACCAAGTACTTTTTCCTGTGAAAATTGCTATTTTCTTTAAAGGGACTTTTGTTTTGCCAAAGAAAGGCTGTGTTTTAAGTTCATTTTTACCTTTAATAAACATTGAATACGAAAGAAATTCACTGTTTGCAGTGTGTTAAACCCTAAGACTGCTCCAGCACTTGAGTGATTCCCTACAGGAGGTTTAAAATGTCTACATACCTTACATGTGCCATTTGTCTTATTACATAGTACAAGAATATGTGCATGCAGTACAATATACAACATTTGAAAGATATATTTGTATATTAAAAAGTCAGTGATCAGCCAGTATAAAAAAACAATGAAATAAAAGGGGTATGCATAGGGGTAGGAAGAGAGTATGAAGATCTCACAGTGACTGCATAGAAGAATAGAATGGTTATTTATGATGGAATATTTATTTATTAGATTATGTTCCACATCATTGTTGGGGGTCTTGAAATATCAATTGGTATAATTGTATATTATGCTTTATGGACTTAACATAGGTGTCTGTAGCTGACAGGCTGTTAGGTACTTTTACTTAGAGGGTATCTAAAGGCTAAATCTATTTTGGTTATTAAGTTGGTCTTATTTTATTCCAAAGCAAACAGGTTTTAAAATGCAATGCTATTTTTTGGGTTCTCTTGATGTAATTTGATGAATTCCCTGACTGTTTACTTGAGCCCACAGCCTCAACATGCTCAGTAGAATCTGTGCAGTAATTTCTACGTAGCACCTTAACATCAGAGTACGTTGTATATATTTAACAAGCAGACAACATAGCTTTTGCTTGAAAACTTTTATTCTACAGAATACCTAGTAAAAATGTATAGCATTCTTACATTTCCAAAATAGGAATCAATTAGACTATAGAGAGTTTAGTAATGACATTCTTAGGAAATATATTGCAACATAAGTCAAAATATTTTACCTAAAACTCTCAATATAAATGAAGTGGGATGGAGAATAAAGATAACTACACCTACAAAATAAGTTTGCACTAGCTTGCATGTCTATTAATGTACTGTATGCTCCAATGTAGCAATGGTATTCAGACTGGGGGGAGGGGGGTAATTCATAAAAATGCAGTCATGTAAAGATTCAAATTTCTGCCAGTTTAACACTTCTACAATTTTTGAATATTAATCAAACTATGATGTGGCTGATTTGTAACCAGTCTAGCAGCTTACAATGATCGAATATTTACACACCTCTTTGCCTCACTGTAATTACACCTGCTTCATTTGCCTCTTTAGCATGTGTTGGAGTGCTTTGAAATGGCAAATTTGCCAAGTGCACTGCTCCAAATTCACTTGTGTAACTAGTGTGGATTAAAGTGTAGAGTAGAAGGCTGATGAAAGGGTTCCTGTTTGGCATCAGGAAACTGTTCACTCCAATGACAAAGAAAATATAGAGATGAAGTAACAACCTGAACAACCTGATAGAATCTATTTGGTGAGCCCCCAAAACTCATTAGAGGTGTGGTGACTGGGTATTTTATCCACAATATTTGGGAATTTTGTTTTCTGTTTTCTATACACAATAAGTTTACCACAAAATCTATACATTTTGTGTATCTCATCTGGTGGTCTTCAATCACTATTGAACTATTTTTTCACACTGATAAGGCACTATTGGGTGCTTTATTTGTGCACTTTCTTCCAGGAAATTTTTTCTGAATTTTGTGAGCATTAAAAATAAACACTCCTAAGAACAGTTTATTCGTTTATTCACCTATTTGGTTGGATGTTTTTTGCTTATTTAATGTATGTGTATTTGTTTATGTTTTTTTGATGTTTTGATATATAATCTATAGCGCTTCTTCACTTTGTTTCACAAACCTATTTTGTTAGGTGTTGTGACTTTATCAATACTCCTACACTCATAGCAGAGTTATCCAGTGTTATAAACTAACTCTTGTACACAAAAACTGCCCTTCCTAGGCAAGACCACAAAGACTTCACGAACCAAGGATTTCTAATCCTTTTGATTTTATTTTGGGGTGCCGGTTCCCCAGATGTCCTTGTCTCTGTATTATAATCTAATGCTGTCAGGGTGTAAGTCACCCTAAGGTGTACACCTAATGAGCCTTCCATCAACAAAAAAACACTTTGTGGAATACTCCACACAGTGAAGTCTCTCTCTTCTCTTTAACATACAGTATCCTGAGATGGAATCATCTAGAACTCTTTGCCTATTTCTTATATAAGCCATGTCATCTGAACAAACAACTCATAAGCCCAGTGTTCTTTAGAAATCTCATTTTTCATGGGATAAATAAGCACCACTCATTACCAAAAATTGTCATTTCATGGCAGCACAAATATACAAAAAAAAAAAAATCCTCAAAAGGCCATCTAAAGGATAACTTTCTCACTTGTGATCTTAAATTGCCATCATGTAGGTTTAATAATAGACTAAGGTTTATTTTCATCTTGAAGCATGAGGATGCTGACCTCATAAATTATAGCACAAGATTATAAGATATAAAAATGATTAAATCTAACATCAAATATTATTACAATTTTCTGCTCACGGGTAACATGCTTTACTGTAGTAGTAAAACACTTGCGCAGCTAGTCATCATAGTAACCTAAGATCTTGAGCCCAGGGATATCTGATGTGGATTATGATTTATGCTGCACCCTCAGTCAAGAAATCGTATTATTTTGCTTGTAAAATAAGCTAATATTTAGTAATTAGTGTTCAGCTTTCCTTTCATCTTACCGTTTTATATCTTGCTTCAATAAATAAATGCAGCTCTTTTCTTTGAAAGAGCTGTTTATATTGCATTTGCTATTTAATGGGAATATATTACAATCCTTATAAAGCTTGTCCCATAGTAACAATTTCAATGATTTGTTTAACATTTTTTTTCTCTTCTAAGCATCTGACTGTGACACTGCATAAATACAAGTACAAGGAAAGATGATATTTTCAACATTGGGATTTAGTGGTTGTAAAGGGAGCTCTGTGCATGCACACATAGGCTTTCAATGTGGCATAATAATTCAAGATGACAAATGTTATCTCTTTCTGAATTGCCTACAGCCCTTTCCCCACGCATTCTACTCACACACACACAAAGGAGTCATTTCACAAAAAGTAGCAAATCTAGGAAATCACAAATATGTTCCTAATGTTAATATTATCATTTCACCTGACAAAAAAAACATACAAATTATTCCTGTTTAACTTCCTAAGACTTTTGGAAAATGTAAAGTTGACCAAGATAGATCTATTGAAACCATTTTATTTAAAGTGATTCTTTAAGCACATAGATACATGTTTTTTTTTTAGAACACAAATTGATTACCAGGTTTTTTTTTTTTACTGGGTTGGTATGAATAACCAGGTTTGCAAAAGAGTCAGCTCAATGTCAGTCAGCTCCTGTAACAACTCTTAGTGTAATTGGTCCTGTCTAGAGCTCCGACATTCTCTCCCGCTGATTTATTCTATGTCAGGATAGTCAAAGTTCCAGATGTTAGGAGAGAATTACAAAGGAGGGGGGCAATGATAAATCATTAATTGTACAACTGTTCATTAACAAAAAATTGAAAAACGTACTCATTTAGTACCATTTTTTAAATAATCATTGTCTGTACTATACTGTACATCATGTTATAAGAATTAAAATAGAGCAATCAATATAGCAATCTCTCTATATAGACTTACCTTTTATATGTTTCTTTAAAAAAAAAAAATAGAAATGGATTGCTAGAAATATTTGAAGTAACCTAGAGGAAGAGTGAAAAAGAAAAAAGGTAAAATAGGTGTGATATGTGCATGTTTGTGATCTGAAAACAGGCCTAAAACCTGCCTTTGTCCACTGCTGTTTTAGCCATGCTCAGTCTATCAATGCATCTCATACATGTAGAAAAGTAAACTGAATCAGGGGCAAATGACAAAGCAGTCCTAAGCCCCTGGATTCAACAGCACCCAGATCCTTAGTTTCAGTGTGAAATGAAAGGCATTGGGGTGCAAAAATCTGTGCCCCAGGTACGCAAGTGTGGAATAAGGTAACTCATTTATGAAGCTAGCCAGCCGCATGCTTGAGTCACCTAATAAAGTGAAAATATTATACAGTACCTTGGCACAGACAGAAAGAGGAGTGGGACAATAGTAGTTCAATAAATAGTAGCTGGAACAGTAATATTAAAGCATAACAACATTATGCTAAAAATGGTATATATATAATAAATTATTAGACTTTCCTTTAGTCCCCTTTAAAGTTTTACTTCATTAAAACCAAAATGTTATAGTTTACTCTATTTGGATTCAATTTGATGCTTTTCGGTGCTATTTTTCTGTAATATGGACATTAATTCTGGATCCATTGCGGATGGATATGGACGGTTTTCTTCAATGCAAAAACTCATCCGTCTGTGGCAAAATGACCGGACCAACTATATATGGAGTAAAGGGTTTTTGCCAACCTAAATCTGGCAAACACTTTTTGGTGAATGAATTTAGAAATAAATATTGATATATTGCCGATATTTCACCACCTTTTCCAAGTTGAAAAAACTTTTCAACTTTTATAACTATCAAAGAATCAAAGAAAACCAGATCACATCATTTAAAATGTATAGTGTACATTTTTTCCTCTCTGAATGACAACGATCAGGTGATTTATGTGAAAATGGGAAATAACAGTGCTCAGTGTAATACAAGACTTTCTGGATTGATTCAAATTTAAAAGCTAAGAAACTTATATGATATTTTACAAACCTGGAACAATGTGAAACAAATAATTAGACACCTATAAGAAGTGAATGATTTCAGACCTAAAGTAAATATCAGGGGCATCAAACTATTGGATCTACCTTTAACAGTCCTAAAGTTGTGAGCAAGAAATACTAGTATCCAATGAATTCATCATTTCACATAAACTTACAATATAACAGCACTAACTGAAATCAACAACTTTATCTAGTCTCCACCCTTCTCAATTTCTTTGTTAACATTGTAGAACCTTTTTATTGTATTTAAATGTAATACACTATATTGACACTGTACCAATATTTGGAAGCAGTTCTTATTGAAATTGAGAATTCAAATTTAAATCAACTGATTTTAAAAAACATAGATAAGCCACATGTGTTAACTAAGACTAAACCCTTCCCTTTTTCGAACCAACACAACTCACACAATATGCATAGAAACTGAAACTAAACTATGTCTAAGAACACCAAAGAAGTATGAATAAGAAAAATGAATATAAATATATAAAGACTTGTTCAGAACATTACAGATTTAAACCCTACCTTCCCCGAGTGCTGATTTTAGATTTCTCCATGCATATTAAATAAGAAGTAGAAATAGACTCACTCTCCCCTCTTCAATCAAAGAGAAAAAATGCCTTACAAAAAAAGCTCTAATTTGGTATTATTATCTACTACATATTTACAACTTGATTTTGTTTGTCAATTGATTGTTTCCTTCACTGTTTGAACAACCCAGGGCGAAATTGATAAAGCTCGAGAAAGTCAGTTTATAGGTTCTCAATTTATATCGATGTAAAAAAAAAACCAGTACGCCCAATCAAAAAGTACCAATTGATACTTTTCGATCAATTTTAAAGATTGAAGTTTTTCGATTGAATTTTTCTATGGAAAGGTAGCCATACTACTAATATAAAAATGATCAAAAAGTTTTGATTGGTAAAATCAGTCTAAAAGTATCTATCAATATTTTTCCATCTGGAACCCATTTTTTTACCTAGATAAAACTCGAGAAGGTAGAAATCGACTATTCTCGACCTTTATAAATTTTGGTTTTGAAATTTACATCAAGTTTTCCCTTGTAACCAAGTTCAGTAAGGTCTTCTTTAAAAAGATGTTATTTACATGGTCCCTGCTACATAAATACCATTTCTACACAAAGCCAAAAAGCAAAATGTATAACAACTGCTCATTCGTAAGTGAATGCATAAATACCACTCCTTTAGACTAGAGAGGTTAGCAACAGTTCTACCATTCTTAATATTCCTGATAATATCACCCATGATGGAAACAGGAATATAGTATATAGTACAAGTTTTCTGGAGATTGATTTGCAGCCTTGAGATTATCCATGCTTGTCTACAATCTTCTGTCTGGCTGCCTTAGATATTTCTCTGGTTTTCTTTTTCCTTGCTCACTGTGATAAATACAGTGACATAAATGAGAGGAGTGAAATAGTCACTCAGACTGGTTAAATGAATGTTTTTTATACTGGAGGCTCCTAAAACCCCCCACAGATGAGTTCAATACCAAAGTGAAGGACAAACACCTGCTTGAAATCAATTTGTCCCAACAATCTTGTCTGCCCTATTTCAGGACGTTTGATGGAGTAAGCTAAGAAATTTGCAAAGTTTCTACTTACTGCCTTTTATTCCAATACAAACCCAAATAATACATTTGAGGATGTCAAAGGAGCTTGGGAAAATAATCTGCATCATAAAATGATTGCAGTGTTACCAATATGTTTAGTCACAACTGCATTACGACCATGAGTAAGTAAATCTCTATTTTTACCCCACTTAATCAACTGGTAAAAATATAGACAGATATAAATAGAGCAATGATCTCTGCACATTACTATGACCTATATTTAAAGAGAACCTACCACAAGTTTCTAAGAAATTTAGTAGAAGATAAAATTAAATGTAATGAAAAAAAAATGTTCAAATAAATCAATGAATAAAGAAAGAAGCAATTTGATAGAATGTAAAATAGTGGGGAATCATGATGTGATAATACAAAATGTTTAATACAAATGAAATAAAGCAAAGAGAGGGAAGCATCCTACACTAAGTACACAGTGGGGCAAATAGTAGAATAATCTTGACTAGGAGAAATGATGTCATTGGTAGAGACATTTATAGAGATTATGGGAGTTATTCACTAAGGTGCGAATTCAACTGCAAATTCGTGACAATTTCCTCATTGTAAAGTCGCAACAATTTTTTAAAGTCAATATTGCGACAATTTTCCCATAAAAAAGTCACGACTGCGACAACATTTTCATGATAAAGAAGCAACTGTGACAGTAGCAGCCTATCGTGACTGTCTTTATCTGGCGAATTCGCGCTTATATGCAACAATTTGGACTTTAGTGAATAACCCCCATATGTATGGTACAAGGGGAGGGAATTAGAACTGTGTGTTGCATGGAGTAACCTAGTGCAACAAGCACACTAAACTAAACAAAAGTCTTATTACCTTCAAAAAAAGGTGATAATAGACCATCAATAGCTTGTTAGCGCTGCAGTGTGTTTGGCGAAAAACAAATTGCAGAGGAGAGGAAATCAAATGGCTCCTTCTAGAAACCATAATTTAGAGGGCATATTTACATAAACAAACTTGAACTAAATGAATATTTCATAGTCCAAATAAAGAGATTCTGACCCTGTAACTAAATCAGTAATTAAAACAGATATACAGAGGTGGGTCCAAAACTTGCAGGAGTAAGTAAGGCTGAGTAGTATTATGTTTAAATCATTTTTCTTTAATCATCTCATCTCCACTCATTTCTAGGTAAGCCCATGCATTTTAGGGTCAATCTTCAGTTCAGCGACAAACTAAACATATGTGCTTCTGGGCCTGGTACCCTTGCTCACCAAGCAGTCTCCATGCTTGTCACCGCTGGGCTATAATGTAAAGTCCAACAATCCATAATGCTCATAAGATATAATCTTCAGCTACAATACAGTGGGCCCTAAGATATACCAAGATACAGCCAAGTGGTAACAAGAAATGTCAAAATACATTGAAGGGGCACTATAGTGCTGATATAACTGCACACATATACATAAAACTCCTTTATACTAAGCAAATTGCTGACACAAATAGTTAAAAACATTTAGGGAAGAAATAATACTTGCCATTTGTTTACCTTAATTAGTTTTCCCGAGAGCCAACATTTTCCTCCCCCTCTCCTTTCTCTTTTGCAAGTCAGGCAACATGAGAAGAAAAAGCTGCCTGACTGCTATTGGTTAAGCAATGTGCTGACTTATTGGCCACATAAATTTTACCATGCCAGAACACATAAAGCAGACATGGTAAAAGCAGGAAAAAAAGCAATGTATAGCAAGGAATTTCATCAACGAATCAGACATGTCTGTTAGATGCAAGACTTGGTAACAGCTAGAACCTCTGCCCACAAGGACTAGCTAAACTGTAAAATATTTTGACTGAATTTAACCTGCAAGCATAACCTGTACTTGCTCTCTTTCTCCTGCTCTGAAGAAAAGTCAGCACCATGAAATGTCGCTCATCCCATGGTGCATTGGTTAACATTTTGTTAGGTAATTGCCAGTGATATAGTGTATTTCCAATCAAACTATTTTAGAGTTCGCCTGGTTGCTATGGGCAGCATTAGATGTCAACATCACTTTATCATCCTGCCAGCACAAGCCCACCAGAGCTCTGATCAGAAATCAGTTTCAGGACACTGGGTTCTACTGTTCAGAAACAATTACACATTGCCCAACAATTTATTGATTATGTCTTTTATAAAGCAGCAAAGGGTACATATTGAACACTGGATGTTATGTTGCAGAAGGGATCTGTGTCTCAGACAATTACGCTGTATGTTATACATTCTAATCATTAAAGGGATATTATCAACTCGAAATCTTTCATTATTAAATAATTTTGTCTCATTTTAACACATCCATAAACATCATTCTTTTTTGGAGATCAAAGATATGCAGTTTTTACAACTATCATTTGTATGTACCATTTTTTGCCTTTACATAAGGTGAAGCCCTCACAGTTTTGTAGCTAAACTGTTTTTTCAATTAAGCTTATTATTGTCTATGATGCAAAACAAAATAAACTGTGTGGATTCTACCATAGGAAACACTGGATACTATGTTTCAATCTCAGCTACAAAACAGTCAGGGCCTCATTGATTAATGACCGAATAGTTGCGTATAGCTCTGAATTCACATCTATTCGACACTTCCCCATGTTCACTTATTGCACAAACTCTAAAATGTGGTAAATACGCAACCAATACGGGCATCTACGATAGTTGCAAACTTATGGAGCACAGATATTTCTACTATTGACTAAGCAGTGGAGTGTGTCAAAGGTGCGAATGTTTCTAGATGTCTAGTTTCGAATTCACCCATTTTCTTTGCCACTTCAGACTGGCAAATTAGGGGGCTGATAGTAGGGCTCCAACATTCTATTTCTATCTGACTGACTACATCACACATTGCATCCAACAATGTTCACTGCTGTCCACTTGTTTGATAAGTCTAATCACTGTTTAGTCAGTAATGAGAAGTGAATCCACGACTAGTTTGGCTATGCAACTCGAATTGTAGTGAGATGAATTTGACATGTGAATTCATCCTTTAATCAATGAGGCCCTCAGTGTGGCCCAGGCACTGTGTAATAAGCACAAAAGGCTACACTGATGGAAACAATACTAAATACATAAATACTTTGTTTATGGCACCATACCTTCTGCAGGGGTTATCTGTAAAACCTAATCACAGTCATAAAGTGAGATGGACCGTTGTATTGGTAGAGAAGCAGAATAGATATTCACTCTGAAATACAAAACTTCTTATTGAAACAAACCTCTGAGATCAAAATCATAGATAACAGAACTCAAAAACATGATAAAATGGTATCATCCATACAGGCGTCTACTGAATTTATAGCAATTTATATACAGTATCTACACACCCAATTAAAAGATCTAAAGAAACTTCACAAAGATCTTAAAAACCAAACTATATATAACAAATAAACAATAAGAAATTCCCCAGAGGACATCCCTATACAACCCTTTTGCTTTCAGACACTCCTACCAAATACATCAGATTCCTATTAGAGTGACCTCATAGTGCTGAGAGTACACCCTAAACCTTCAGCCACACCAAAGGATATTATTAGCAGAATACACTACTTTTATACTTAGAATGCACTACTTTTATAATTAGAATGCACTACTTTTATAATTAGAATGCACTACTTTTATAATTAGAATGCACTACTTTTATAATTAGAATGCACTACTTTTATACTTAAAATACACTACTTTTATAATTAGAATGCACTACTTTTAAGGGCGAAATTTATTAACCTTGGAAAGACCTCTCGGGTGCTTTCCAAGTTTGCCTTGTGAAATCTCGAGAGAATTTTCAAGATTTTGAAATAGAGATTTATCTGGCAAATTCACGCCTATACGCAACAATTCAGAATAACCCCTTAACTGCATTATAACAGACCCCTCTTACGGTGAGATAATCATTAAACTGCTTAATGATAATAGTTCAATACCCCCAGACAACTAGTAGAATTACCAAGATATATTTATTGGAAATAGCAACTGGTATGTAAAAATATTGTTAATCCAAATTTTAATTAAACAGATTAAAAGTAAATAAAACAAATAACAAGAAAAACTTAACTGACTTGTGTGTGTTCTTCTTTAAAATGCGTATCAACTATATCAGTGGTTCTTAACCTTGTTTGAGGTTTCATATGCACATTCACCGAACCCTTCTTTAGTGATATATCACTTGACCTCTGTGTCTTGACCTCCATGGCAGAGGTTCCACCGAACCCCTGAGACTGACTCACCGAACCCCTAGGGTTCAATAGAACCCTGGTTAAGAACCACTGAACTATATATTTCATATTTGGGAAATAAAGCTCATACTTAATTGTGTTGGCAGAGCATTTTACAGTAAGACTTGATCCATCATTCTTTATTCCATGGTGACCAAATTTAGTGAAAACACTAAATGTTTCAATCAGATTTTTCAATGGAAAAGTAGCCAAAGTACTAATGTATGGCTACTTTTTCAAAAAATTGAAAAATATCAATCAATATTTACTGATCGAACAGGGATATTTATAGGGAATAAACTTGAAAGGGCCAATATCGACATTATCAAGTTTAGTAAATTTTTCCCTTATTTTAAACTATTTTGTATAGTGGAAAATAAGAATTGAGCATTTTTCACAGTCATGAATAATTGGTGAACAATTAGGTTTCCAGTTCAGTTATCAATTCCTTTTGCACAAGTAAATAATATGGTAAATTCTGATTTGCTTTATAATTATTATGTTTATTATATTTAGTGTCATGTGAAGCACAAATTGCATTTATCTAGTATACAGTGGAAATGAGGCAATTTGGGGTTGGTCCAAAGGGATATATTTAGAACAATGGGATGATGGTTTGGGAAACAGAAAAAAAAAAATTCCCACATTTTTATGCTAGCTTTCAGTAAGGGAGTAAGTAGTCTAGTCACAGGGAGCACCACCTCGATAAAATAAGTTGGTTAAGTTTTCAACTGAGCCTACAATTTGGGCTTCTAGTACAGTGACTGCATTATCAGGAGAAGGAAAAGGCCATCAGTGTGTAGTTACTAACTTAGCTGCTAGGTAATAATAGCAAATATTCCATGCTGCAAGACCCCCTTTAGCTTTCAGTAATTAGTTATTGAAATATTTTTGAATTAGCTCTAGGTATTTTTATCAGCCCAATAAAATTGAGGATGGTTATTGATTGAATTAAATATTGTCTTTCTTTAAAGTGAGGTTTGTCTAATTATGTAAGTAATCTTTAAAAAAATATATAATTTTGATAAGATTTATTTTGTCAAGTGAGGAGCATAGGCATTCATTTTCTTTTCTAGTTAAGATAGGATAAGTGACAAATTTAATTCCCTATATTTGCTAAGATCCTTATGAACCTGGACACCAAGATGCTTAAATGTCCTTAGCTCAGCTGAGTTCTTGAGGCAGAATCCGTGGAGGGTCAGTGTTACAGGTTTATTAAGAGCAAAGGAGCAAAGTGAAGTTTGAAATGAAAAACTATGGCTTTTATTCAGCAAGTTAACACAAGCAGCTTACTTCAGCAGAAAAATAACAAAAAAGAAATATAAAATTAAGTATTCCACAGTCTCTGGGTTTTCATACAAAAAAAACATTCCCCAATGGGGGTACTGATTTTCTCTATGTTTTAACATTCCCAATAATCTCCCACAGCCTCTTAGGCTAGGTTCACAGTAGCGTGTTATGTGAAGAAAAAAAAGAAAAATACGCCAAGCGTATTTTTCCTTTGAACTTACCAGCAACAGTGTGAATGCTCCCTCGTCGTTCACATCACTGTGGGGTCACCTTTTGGGCGTGGTGTACAATACGCCGGCCAAAATGCAACACACACAGCATTCTGGACCCAGGGTGTGCGCATCATACACTAGTGTGTCCGGAACTAGGTAAGTAGTATCGGCTTGCATTGTGCCATTTTTTTTTTTTCACACTAGCATATCATGCGCTACACATCATATGCTAGTGTGAATCTAGCCTTAGATCAGAAGTCTGGGAGTGTAGCTCTCTCTCTCTTCTTCTTTAGTTGCTCAAAAGGCATTTAATAGGTTGGATTAGAAATACCTGTTTGCATTATTAGACAAATTTAACTTATCTCCTCCCTCTTTATCAGGTCTCCAGCAATTATATCACAAACCTTCCACTAACATTATTACAAACATGGGTATGACATCTGATCCAGGAGGAACCAGACAAGGCAGCCCACTTTTGCCACTGATATTTGTTCTTTCTTTAGAACCATTAGCATATTTTATGAGAACTAACCAAGATATGAAAGGGATCTGTAATTAAAATACAGATCATGCGATAGGACTTTTTGTTGATGATATCCTACTAACAATAAGAATGCCATATACATCAATTTCAAATATTTTTTTAAAAGGTTGCTTGACCACTCTATCTATTTAAAATGATAATAACACATGAGCAGGCCTCATACTGACTCAATGAGCAGACCTTATACAAGGCATAGTGCAGATGGACTGAGTAGTGCTTTTCTGTTACAAACACACAAACAAAAAAGTTGCGAACATCACCATACAGCTGATATATATATATATATATATATATATATATATATATATACACACATATATATATATATATATATATATACATATATATACACACACACACACACACACACACACAGCTGATGTGCTCTGGTGCTGCAGAGATTTCAGCTCAGTACCATCTAATTCTCATAGAGTGGAAAGTACAGCTAGGATTTTCACCTATTACATTTAAACCCAAAGTGAAATTAATTTTCTGCTCAAATTTTGGAGACAGGAAACAAAATTTGTTTAGTATTGAGGACCTTCTTAAATGTAGGGTGCTAAGCCTTGTGGAAAAAGTTTCCTGCTTGAGTTGTGAGAAGGCAGTGATACAATACAAAAACAGGGATATTCATTGAATAGGGAAATTGTTTACAGATGTCTAGCATTTCAGCGTAACCAATCAGTGGCTGTTTTTCATTATTCTAGTTCCTCTATACCAGTTAATAGTAACTGATGATTGCTTGCTCTAGATTACAAGACCTCTTTAAAGATTTTACCTGTTGATCAATTCACCTGAAACAGTGATTATAAATGAAACATATTCTGATTAGTCTAAATTATCAACTGGAGTGCCATAAGGGTCATTTCTGGTCACAGCTCTCTTTAATTTTTATTTATAAATGATATTGTAGAAGGCCTGGTAAGTGTCCATATTTGGAGCAGATGTTCAATAATATAAGGTTATAGAATCTGATTTGAACAGCTGCTCACTGCAGAATGATTTGTATACAATGTGGAACTGTGGAAAAAGTGTCAGAAACTCAATGTAAATAAATAAAAAGCTCTGTTTGTTGGTTTGTAACAATAAGTTGCATGCGTGTTGAATAGGATACATTTAGACATAACTAGGATGGAAAAGATCAGAGTATATTAGTGGACAACAAGCTTGGTAACAGAACTCGGTGTCAGAGAGCTGCTTTATACAATTTAGTATGCTTGAAATGAGAAATCCTTTCTAGGAATGAACACATATATACATAGACAGTATACTTGCCACATATATACATAGACAGTATACTTGCCACATATATACATAGACAGTATACTTGCCACATATATACATAGACAGTATACTTGCGTATGTAGAAATTCTTAAATAGACCACACTTAAAATAAGTGAGGCAGTTTTGGGGAATCATGTTTCAATAGTTATAACAATTTTAAAAAAGAAGTTCAAATTGCAGTTACCAAGTTCATTAAGAATTAAATATAAATGAAAAATATCAGAACACTGTTTTAAAAATGTAGATTTACAGGGTCATAACAATGAGGTTCACAGTTGGGGCTGGGCTCAAGCCCTCAAGGGGGTACTTCAACTCTGTTGCAACTGCTACTACCTCTCTGCACTCCCATAGAATTTGTTCCCAGCACCCCCACAGATCTCTGGAATTTTCCATTTTGTTTGTTTGGGGGTTGTGAGCAAGGTGGCACTGCGTGGGAGGGTTTCTATCTTGTGGAGGGGGATGGGCAGGGGTCTGCAGTTCCACCAGTGTATCAAGAGTAGTGCTTGGTAGTCCAATAGTATATTTACAAACCAATTATGAAAAGAAAGATATATATAATTAGGGAAGTCACATATCCAATGTACTGCATGCAGATCTACACAGTTTACAAACCCCAAAATCAGAAAAGTTGGCACGTTGTGTAAATTGTAAATAAAAACAGA
>WMED01007014.1:4219-17968 GCA_019650415.1 Pipa parva
CCCCCACCATGTTCCACTGCTGATACAACTTGTGCTGTTTTCCACTCTACAATTCACGTCTCTCTGCTGAGTGCTCATCTACTGTTACTCTGTCATTTTTCACTCTATTTACGCAATTTACTTTCTTCCTCTGTTATTTCTGTACATATTATTTGTTTCTTTCTCTTTCTGAATATCTCTTCGTGTCCATCTCTCTGATATTTACTCTGTGTACATCCTATTCTGTCTGTGTGTCTGACTATAATCTGTCTGGCTGTCTTCTACCATTTATTATCTGTCTGTCTAGCTAACATCTGTCTGTCTATCATCTACTGTCTCTTTATCTATCTCCTGCCGATCTATCATATAATAACTCTTATTATCTATCATCTGTATGTCTATCAATTATCTCTTTATCTATCATCTGTCTATCAACTATTGTCTCCCTGTCATTAATCTGCGTGCCAATTATATAATATCTCTGTCTATCATCTGTATGTCTATCCATTATCTTTTTATCTAGCATCTGTCTGTCTTACATCTGTCTGTCTATCATCTGCCTGTCTATCATATAATATCTATTATTACCTATCATGTGTATGTCTATCAATTATTTCTTTATCTAACATCTGTCTATTTATCATCTATAATCTCTCTGTCTATCATGTATGTATGTATGTATGTATGTATGTATAATTTTATTTATAAAGCGCCATAAATGTACGCAGGGCTGTACAATTCAGTGATACAAATACAAATACAATAGAGACATATCATCTATTGTCTTTCTATCATCTATTGTCTCTCTGTCTATCATCTAGTGTCTCTATCTTTATTCTGACTATCATATTATATCTTTTCTTATCTATTATATATCTTTTTTTTTTTTTATCTGCTTGTAGTTGAATGAAAGAGGTGGGAGATAAGCCTATAATGAAAGAGTAAATTATCTCAATTTCTTAAACTGAAAAAAAAATCAGATCTGAGTAGATAAGAAAGTAATATTGTACATATGTGACGCCATGTAAGAAGATACCCGATCCAGATACCAAATTGGATGTTCCATGTCAATACATAGACCTGGCTCAAGTTAGCTGCTTCTCCCTCTCTGGAAGAAGTCCTATTAAATCTGATTAGTGGGGTCCATACTGGATAGAGCAAACTATTTTGATATGAAGAAGATTTAGGGGGATTATTCACTAAAGTCTGAATTTTTGCGTAAAGGTGTGAATTCGCCAGCTAAAGACAGTCACAATAGACTGCTACTGTCGCAGTCACGTCTTTATAATGAGAATATTGTCACAGTCACGAATTTAATATGGAAAATTGTCGTAGTCACAACTTTACAATGGGGAAATTGTTGCAGTTGCGGATTTGCTATGGGAATCCGCTGTTTGAGAATTTGACAGTCGAATTCACACCTTATTGAATAACCCCCTTAGAATGCAGTACCATCTAGACCAGCGGTACTCAACCTGTGAGTCGCGACGGGGGTCGAGAACTGCTGCAGAACCCAGAAACGGCCGCAGGACCCTCCTTATAAGGGTTCCTGCGGGGTGACGCCGGCCGAAAACATCACTACGTGCCGCGCGTACGTGATGATGTTTTGGCCGAACGTCACCACGCGACGCTTGAACGTGATGACGTTCAGCTGACACGTCATCACGCGGTGCGCAGTGACGTCAGCGCCAGGAGTCGCATCTTGAAAAAGGTTGAGAACCGCTGATCTAGACTTCATATGATGCATTTTCCTTAATTACCAGTGGATAGTTTCTCCAGTGTGAACAAGTTATTCCCCTGTCCCCACAATGGTATGGTACATAAAAAGTAATCTGGTGCCCATTGTAGCCAGTAATCATATTACATGCCTTAGGCACTGAATTAAACTAGCAAGAATGGGGGAAAATGCATATGTGCCCATACCTGTAGTAATGTCAATTATGAGTAATATTTTCCCAGAGGTGATGCTTATGTTGCACATTATTTTTATTACAGAAAAACATCCGTTTCAGCGTTTGTTAGGTATAAATGACAAAGCCAAAAAAAAAAATGCAATGGAATTTTTTTCAGTTTTGAGTTAATCTGGGTCTCATTGCAAGTGGCAACAGTTCTATTGTACAGATCCATATCCTACTACTAATAAAGGCACTGCTAGCATGCAAATTAACAATAACAGCATGTTTACTATTATCTGTATAACAACAATCCAAGGATAAGGAGTCATAGGACTATGTTTGCATAGAGAGCTTTTCATTGAATTGTAGGCACTCGGCATGTGATTGAGAAATGGCCCCAGTATCTCCTAATGTAGATGATTTGTTTGGTAAAATACAAGAATAATAAATGACTGTAAATGCAGGCACATTTCTTGTTGCCAGGCCAACCTCCCTGAAAAACATGACATTTCTTAATATTCAGATTGTCTACTCTTATTGCATATGGAAAAACCTTAAGAATTAATCATAAGAATTTCATTCATGAATAAGAGGCCAGTAATTAGCTCAGACAGAAGGGAGCCATGTTTCCTGGTCAGGGACGTAGGCAGGGGAGGATTATGGGAATGAATTCTAAGTATTTTTAATAATCAGGGGGGTTATTCTCTAAAGTCCGAATTCAACTGTCAAATCCTCAAACAGCGGATTCCCATAGCAAATCCACAACTACAACAATTCTTCCACTGTAAAGTTGTGCTGCAACAATATTTCCATAGTAAGTCGCAACTGCAACAATATTCTCATTATAAAGACACAACAGCGAAAGTAGAAGTCTATTGCGACTGTCTTTAGTTGGTGAATTCACACCTGTACGCTGCAATTCGGACTTCAGAGAATGACCCCCTTCATTGCTGAACCTGACATTGGTGGCTTCACTTTGCATGAAAGTTATAATATTGTAGTTCACTGCATAATTTGCAGTGATCATTTTCACAAAGGGGATTGGTCAGTTGGGGGTGTGTGGCCTTAGGTGCCACGCATTGTGTGCCTATAAGATCCTCAGAATTAAATCTGGCACAGCTATAAGTTTAAGGCAGGACTCAAAATATGAACTTTTCAAGTCTAAGGACTGCAGTTAAGAAACTCTGACCAGAACAAAGGAAGATGGGAAATATAAATAATTAAACAGATACATTTAAATGGATACTGAACCTAAATAACTTGAATTTTTCATTTATAGGAAGCCATTAACTTGTGAAAAAGACAGACCCTTGCACAAATATACACTGGAAAATTATTTAATTTAGAGCTCGAGCAGGTACCGTAATTCTACCTGCCCTACTCATCAGCCAATGACATGTCTTAGGGGGTAATTCAGGATAGTGCGAACTTACCTGGCGATCCTTCGATTCACATCGCCGAGACTAGTATGTGCTCCCTGCTCTCCTGTTCCTTTAAGACCATAGTTGACATCTATAGTATTTGTAGTTTAATTTACTAGCACCCCCACCTCCCCCCACCCAAGAAAAGTATAAATGATGTATAACAAGCCCCTCTAACCCCCACCAGTGCTGTACAGTGTACGAGCTAGCAGTCATCTGTCTAGTCTTTTTTTTTTTTTATTTTAACATGGAAAAGAAATAATTTATGTAAATGAAATAAACAATACCTACTTATTCCTTCTCCAGTGCAGTCAAGTAGCAATCATACCAACTCGTTTTAGGCAAATATATGGGCCCAATCAACAAATGGAAAAGTGTCAGAAAAATATGCGGCGGAGAGAGGGACAACAGAATCTTCAGTCGAGCGAAGTGCACTTGACTGTGAATGGTTCGAGGGGATGTTCAGGGGGGAAAAAAACAGTACATTTTCCATGTAGAAATATTTCTGCCTTTCCACTGCGCACGGTGACTACTTTAACAGATTTTTTTAAAGGTTATTTACATAATTAAGGGATGAGAGAATGATGACCTTTTTCATAAATCTAAGCCAAATTTCATTTTTAAAGGGTTAAGGCATCACTGCTCGTGCTTTTCCAGCCATTTTCCTTTTTAATTTGATCCTAACTTTTTCACCTTTACTTGTGCGGTTCTGGCTATACTTGCTAGTATAAGTGTGTGCAGGCCATTTTATTAGGGTGTACCCCCCCCCCAAAAAAAAAAAAACTTCTTCAAGGTAAGGTTTTTCCCAGGCACCAGGCTCCCCTATGCTTGCTAGCTGACCCGGGCCTATAAAAGCTGATCTGCATCAATAATGCATACTCTGTCCCTGTGGAGTTCCTTTGAGTGTCTGGATCAGGTTACAACTTAACCTTTTCCTATCCTGTGTCCCCTAGAGAGGGACAATCCAATAATTATATTCCAATCCTTGGTCCCCTGGCAGGGGACATCAATATTACAGACGTATTTCTCTATCCTAAGTCCCTTCCGGAGGGACAATATGTGGAAAGTCCCTTGTATAAACGTAGCAGGAATGGATTTACGCATAGAGCTATTTTTGGCAGCCAATGGTTGCCAACTTATTTGAACGATCTTTGGCCTGACCCACTTTTGGTTTCTTGTTGATTTTCGAGACAAAAATGGCTAGTGAAGCAAAACGCAGACGTGTGAGTGTGGTCGAAGTAATGAAGTGAGTGTTGCTAATTTCTTTGATAAAATTCACTGATATCGCATGAAACATCTAATTTCACGTTTTTCGCCATGGGCGGAACAGGAAATTTTATTGGATAGGAAAAGGATAAACCTTTCCACGAAGGTACCCCCCCCCTTCCCCTTTCCTTTCCTTTAACTCCAATCTGCAACTTAGGCTAGGTCCACACTGGCGTTTTTATCTCGCAGCATATATACTATATTGCGCAAGTTTTTTCTATCTCGATTTTCCAATACCTTTCTATTGAAAAATCGAGATCAAAAATACTTGCGCAATAATCTCCTGAGAGCAACTCGAGATTTCGCATGATAAACTAAGAAGAACAACTCTCTGTCTTTCCAACTTTCTTAAATTCACCTTAACAAAGAGATCTGTTCATTAGGTTTAAGACTCAATTTGTGAGCATAACTGACTATCTAATTTAATGGTACAGTCCAATGTAAATGTCATTCTTATATAAATTATTTCTGCAATATATAGCCTTTTCTATAGAGGTTATGAATTTAAAGTCAATTTCCTGCAGAAGCCCCTCCCCTCTGATCTGCTTCCTCTTCAGTTCAGAATTTCAAGGCAGGGACTTGACTTGAGAATTCTGAAAAAATAATTAGAAAGGAGCAGGTGGGATGTGGCTCAAGGGGTTATTCACTAAAATTCAAATTGTTGCGTATAGGTGCGAATTCGCCAGATAAAGACAGTCGCAATAGGCTGATACTGTCGCAGTCACATCTTTATAATGAGAATATTCTCACAGTCATGACTTTATTATGGGAAAAATGTCACAATCTTAACATTAAAAAATTGTTACGACTTTGCAATGGGGAAATTGTCACAGATTTGCTATGGGAATCCGCTGTTTGCGAATTTGACAGTCGAATACGCACCTTAGTGAATAATCCCCTCAGTGAGGATGCACACCTGCAGGATTCTGATTGGTTACTAAGCAACAGCGGCTTTATGAGTTTACACACTTGTAGGATTCTGATTGGTTAGTAAGCACCAGCTGCTCTGTGAGGTTCCACCCCTGCAGGATTCTGATTGGTTGCTCAAAATTCAATTCAAATCCATGACTTAAGATTCAAAAATAGACAAAATAAAGCAGCTGCAGTACGAAACTGGCTGTAACTTTAGTATATATTAATATATACTGCAAAAAGATTTATTGAAGACTGATAATTGGACATACAAATTACTGCTGGTGATGAAACTGTTAATTTAAAAGAACAGTAATGCATTTACAATTACTATATACAGTATATTCAATCTGTGCTTTCAAAAATTCTAGTTTGTGTGTAGAAAGTATTATATTTAGTTTTTTATTTAGGGCACCCTTCCTGAATATGTATTATCGAAAGCACCACAGAAAACAACAGAAATGGGAAAGATCTGTTTAACAACATGGCTGCTATCAGTAAAGATAAAAAAAACAAAACAGAAAGTGCTAAAATGTATTAATTTAACTTTAAAGCTATGTATAAGCTTCTGTAAAGCAAAAGAAAACTCTATATCATTAGCATCATAAACATTCTAAAAATATCCGTTTCTATATAAATGTGTTTGTGGAACTGTGCGTCGTACCTTCCGTCTATCGTGTCCTCTTTTGTTTTGAGATTTTTATTTCTTGGTAACTGATTGTCATGTGCATCTGTTATTTATTTTTTTTCTTTTTCTCGTAGACAAGAGTCATAATGTGGTAGCGGCTTTAAGACAGAACTGGTAATCCTCTTCCCCATAGAGATCCATTCACATTCAGATCAATGCTTTATTTATCTGAAAGTTGCTAAGCAGTCCACAATAAACCCAGCCATTCTATTGCAGCGCCGTAATATAAAATCTAAAGAGGTTTCTGCAGCAGCAAGGGGATGGCATGAATACTAAGCGCTAGCATATTAACAACACCCAAGTCAAAACATTTAGAACAATGTCAAAGTCTTTCCTTTAAATCTGCTGTGAATAGCAACTCCCTGCAGCTCTGCTGACGGAGACTGCAGGGGGTTTGTATTTCACATCAAGCACAGAAGATAGATATCCTGACCACATGACTCGTGCATTAGTTTGAGACTACCATATTTATAAATACCAGTAGTTTTCTTTCTCTGTTAGGTTTAACAAATATTCTGTTTATCACACTCATTATTAGACTGTGTTCAAAAATAGAGGGGGATATTCACTAAGATGCGAATTCGACTGTTGAATTAGCGAACAGCGGATTCCCATAGCAAATCCAACTACAATTTCCCCATTGTAAAGTCACGACAATTTTTTCATGTTGAGATTGAGACAATTTTCCTATAATATAGACGCAACTGCGACAGTAGCAGCTTATTGCGACTGCCTTTATCTGGTGAATTCGCACCTATACGTAACAATTTGGACTTTAGTGAATAACCCCCAGAATCTTATTGCACGAAGATTCTGATGGTGTACAAAACTCGTCACAGGTCACCATAATTTATAAAAAAAAAAAAAAAAAAAGGCAAATTTTGTGCAACAAAATAGAATCATGTGACACAAAAAAATAATTGTGTTGAACAGAAGTTTTATTGCTTACAACATTTAGAATAGACCTTATGTTAATAGATTGGTATGTTGTGCACAAAATTCATTTATGTGCACACAAAATGACATTTTTTTAAAATCATTGCTATTTTGTCCACAAAATTCTATTCTGTGCATAAAAAAAATTATCCTTCAGGTTGCCAGCTGGCTTTATTTAACAATCCAGATGATGAACTAGATCAGTGATTTTCAACCGGGGTTCCGTGGAACCCAAGGGTTCCTCAAGGACAAGCCAGGGGTTCCGCCACATACACTACATACAGATTCCAATCACTGTCAGGCAATACTGAGGTCAGTGATGGGCTCCATATCCCGGTTAACCTGCCTACCTGCACGCAGCATGTAGTGTACATACTGAGTGCAGGTAAGTAGGTTAGCCGGAATACGGTCCTGATCACTGTCAGACAAACAGACATCAGCTTCATCAAACTTACTAATAAATAGTATAACCACATAGTGCGCATGCACTACATTGTAATGCATGCGCACTATGCGGTTATACTATTTCCGTTTCCATTCCAAAAAAATTTCTGTAGGGTTCCGCCAGAAATCTGACAACACCAAAGGGTTCCCCTGAAGAGAAAAGATTGAAAAACACTGAACTAGAAGGTTAGGAATTAGAAGATTATATATACTGTAGATATTGATAACTAGAAACCAATGTGCATTATGCCCTGGGAGTTTGACAGTAATGTAAGAAGGAGCAGCTTTCAGCCCCACTATGTACTGTTAGTGGATTAGTGTAGTGCTCCAAAGTTGGTACAATAGTTTATGACTTTAAAGGGATTCCATTCTCGGCATGGCGATTCAAGTGCTCTCGCCGAGACTGAAATCCCTTTAAAGCATTCGCTGATGTCCGTGTGCAGGACATCAGCGAGAGCGTTTCTGCATGTGCGAAGTGATGCGAAGGATCCCCTTAGTGTTTAGGTATCCCAGTGGATAATAATGTATTTTCAGGTAGATGATGCATTGGAGAAGATTAGAGGAAGATGTTGGGTGTCTTCCTGCACTGGGAACCACAGTCTTGTGCGGGTTAACATTGTTTGCACATTTTCACCCAGTGACATACACTTTTCTTACTGTGTGAGCAAAGCTGGATACTGCAAGAATTCACTTACTGTCTAAATTCAAAAACTGTGCATTATATCAATATTGATACAAAAACAAACATGGTACAATTTTTTTGTTTGTTTGTTTAAAGATTGTGGCCTCATGTTATTTTGGGGAAAAAAAGTAATGTTGTTTGGTATTAACACAAATGCAGGACTTGGTGCTTGTTAAATAATCCATTGCCCTCTAATCTAGGCAGCTAGGAATAGCAATTGTAGCAGGGTTTCTTTTTTGCATGTTTATTCTGTTGGTTCAAAGAAACAGTTAGGAATGAATTAACAGGTGAACTTAGCAGACATTTTGATTCTTGAAATAACAGTTGCTTTGCCTTCCCCTTTAAAAAATAATTTCCCCTTTAAAAAGAGCCCTCTTACAGACTGATCTACTTCTAGGTGGGAAGTTTAAGTACCACTGACCTTCTGAGAGAACAATATCTGCCGCAGGACGATTTAAGCAACTATTGACAGGGGGAGTGAGGGATGGTAGATTAAAATCAGAGAATGTAGGAGAGAAGGGCGGCATTGAGTAGCAGTTGCATGTCAGTTTAAATCACAACTACACTGAAGAATTACAATTTTCTGTCTTTGAAATGTGTGCAAGTTCTTTTCTCTAATATAACTGTCAAAGTTTTCATGGCTTCAGGAAACTTAAACTGCAGGAATTTTTTTGCTAAGCTTCTCAAAATATGGTTTTAATTATAAAAAAAATTCACAACCCTTTGGAAGTATACATTTTTTTTTAAATATCGCTACTCCCACTGCAGGTTGGATCTTGATCCAGGGAATTATTCTGATTGCCATATTTGGAGTCGGGATGGAATTTTTTCCCTAATATGATGATAATTGGCTCTTGCCTCATGGGTATTTTGCCTTCCTCTGGATCAACATTGCAGGAAAATAGGTTGAACTGGATGGACTTGTGTCTTTTTTCAGCCTTACAAACTGTGTTACTATGTTACTTAGGAATGATTTTGTTGAGGGGTGACAACCGTCACTTATAACCATAGACCATTTGTTCCAAATTAATCTTAAAGTGTGTGTGCACACAGAAAGAACTTACAAACAAACATATGTTGGTTTATATGCCTTTCCCATACTCTGAACTGGCAGAGGGTTCTGGCAAAATCTTTATTGTACAGGATTCATATAGACAAAGAAGAGATAAAGAATAGGGTGTGGCTTACAAATAAGACATACACTGTAGCCAATGAAAAGTATGCTTGACTGTTAGTCCAGACATGGTGTAAACTCCTTATTGGTAGAAAGAGTTCTGCACAAACTCAGATGTCTAGGTGCGGTCCTCAGCTATACAAAGAATTCAGGTGCCATCTTCTTATTGTTCCGACTTGGCCTAATCTGTTTAAGAAAAACTCAGTATGACAGGATAGCTTAAAGGGCAAGTTACTCATAAGAAATATATGCAAATATTTATACAGTAACAGCATCATAATAGAAGGGAACTTTAGGATTTCAAATATCGTAATCCTGTCCTTCACAATTTAGTTCTCCCATACAAATGGACAGCCTGATTTCTTTCATGAGTGTAGACAGGCAAAATTCTAAGCTATTAGCTAACTGATCTCCCAATATATCGATCTGAGAATATGTCGTGGTAGATTATCTAGTTGTTAAAAAGGCACACTTTTATCTAACTATATGTGACATCACCTGCTACGACACCTCATAAGGTTTTGTAATGCTCTGTAGTGGGAAGATTTCTGTATTGGGTTTCTCCACTGGAGATGAAACTACTTGCTTTCATAAGATTAATTTCAAGGCCAACTTTTTAATAGCGCTTTAAAGCCAGTGGTTAAATCAGTTCAGAAAGTAAGATTGCTCTGAAAGGTCCCTCAAGAGGAGTTTACGTGCTTAGCTGATATTGCTCAGGATACCAAATCTATACAACCCAGTGTGAAATCCTCGTGAACATCAGCAGTGGTAAGTATAAAATGGATATTGTAACCGGTGAAACTGCTTGAGATATTAGTTTATAATACACCAGGTTGTTTATTCAGCCTGGGGTTGAACCCAGGGTGTTCTGCTTACTGCAATGTTGTCCAACTTCTGTACTATTTTTTTTGGGTGGAGCTGAGCACAACTCTCTTGGTGCACAACGAACAATCATTTTAAATCTATTATGACATAAGAAAGGACCCGCCTGGAAGCCAAAGGTAGTTCCTGAAGACCAGATCTCCCCAGTAATCCCCCTGACAATGATGCAGATTCTACAAGATTCTAATCTCTCTCCTGCCATTTCTGTTCTTGAGCCAAAATGATTTTTTCTAAAACTATTATAAAAAAAGACTTTTCTTAACCATGTAAAATTTAATTCTCCTTCCATGTAAATTGTTAAAATTAAATTGGCTATATCCCTTTTATCTTGTATATCCTCAAATATGGTATTTAAGATTAGAGGCATCTGTACAAGTCCAGAAAATAATTAGAGACTTTTAAGACTAATTTAAGTAATTATCCAAACAGAAGTATTTCACTGTTTAGCCATAGACACCTAATGGAATGATACTGCCTTATGCTCTTAGTTTCAAGCAGGACTCCAGATGCTATAAAGAATGACCTTGTCCATTGCTCTCTTTCAGACTCCCTAGACTGCTTAATGCATAGGGCTATAATGATTGATTGCAGGTTGACAGGCAGAGACAAGTTGGAAAATTCCTTTACGCGGCTATTTTGCTCAGTAATTCTACAGAGTCTATTCAGTTGGGAATGATTCAGCTATTCCCATCAAAGGAGGCTTTTCGAATTTCCAAGTGTCTTTGCTTGTATGGAGGGGTCGGAGGGAAACTATGCTTAGCAATGTTTGGATCATTTTGGATACAGTGCCTAAATGTTGTGAGGTTTCTGTTCCCCCATGCTATTTTACTAAAATATTTGTTCATGTACAGTAGAATTTAAGTATTTAGAAATTTCCACTGTAGGTTGTTTTTCTGGATATTTCCTTAACTAATAAGGTGGGCATACCCTGCTTCCCACTCACCTGCCTCATAATCTCTGTGCAGATGACGTAATGGGTTAGTTTCTGCTTCCATTCTCCACCTAACTACATCTATACGGTGCACCTGTTCTGAAATGTTCATTTCATATTATTGTTCAACTATTTCTGTCATCAGTGTTGAACTGGTTAAGTTCCCAAGTGGGCCTACATGGCAGGTCAGCCCAACAAGACAGATCTTACCATCCCTTGCCCTCAGCGGTCACGTGACATTGACCGGAGATGGTGGGGAGCATATAAGCCAGTCCGACGCTGTCTATCTGTCATTTAGGTCTCCCAGGACTAAGGAATCCTCATATAAATTATGGTTTAAAAAATCTGGTTTCTTATTATTCTGAGTGTAGGAAAAACTGTCTCTGTCTTCAGTATACAACTAGTTACTCCTCCACCTTTTCCAGCCTGTCCTCCTTCTCCAGCAGCAGTACCTGTACAGAGCCTCCTGGCAAAAATATTGATTTATACCAGAATTTAAATCAGCTGAATCCTTTATTTATGCTTGTATGTATGTATAATTTTATTTACAAAGCGCCACAAATTTACACAGCGCTGTACAATTCAGCAATACAAATATAAGACATGGGAAAAATGCCTCACACATTATTAGTGGGTAACTTAGAAATGTGAAATCACTTTAAGTGCCAGGTTGTGATTGACACAAGAGGATGGAGGTTCCTGCCCCGTAGAGCTTACAATTTAATCTAATCTAAGTGCTTGTTTCAAGACTGACATATTCCTGTTTCATCCTCCTGCTCTGTTCTCAGACATAGCATATCCATTTGGCCTGCAGTCTCCCTTTACATCAGCCATTACGCATTTCATCGAATTAGGCTCCTGCAGTTTCTTGACTTTGATTTGTTCTTCAAATGTTAAACCTCTCTTCCAGTGGCTCTCGCTGTGTTGCACCCCAGGAACATATCAGTTAAGCAACATTGCCTTGTTTTCTCGCATTTCACTCCAGCAGAGGAAGTATGAAAGAGAGCATTGGGATTTGAACCCAAAGTTTTTGAGACCATACAATGCCAGATTGACAAGGTCATTATCATTTCACGTTGGGTTCTCAATGTTCTGAGTGGTTGTCGAGTAAATGTTTCTGCAATTCCAAAATGGAATGCCCAGCTTGAATATATGCCAAAGTGAATTAACCTCTGATCTGACCTTCAGGTCTTATTCAGTCTGATCTATTTATTATGATATCTCTGGGTTGCTGATACTAGAACATGGAAAATAAATAGAATAAAAAAAGGTTAAACAAAGCAGGAGGAACTCCTAAATACATGCCTTTGAACCTATTTAATGTTAATTTCTTGTGTCATTTTCCCTGGATAGCTTAAGTTATAATGTTGCCAAGACACATAATGGTAAAACAATCCATTTTGTGCTTTGTCCAGCCTATTACTCTCACTAGATACTGTCAGGTATGTTTAGCCATGGTATATAGTAAAGTAATACAGGGAAAGTGTTCCAATGTTTGGGTAACAATAATTCACAGCAGTGTTGTCAGGGTGCATGCTGGGAATTATATTTTTATACCTTTAGGAGCTCTATCCCTGCTGATTTTATATTATACAATGCATGTCTCCTCTTCCACTCACAAAAGTACCAGTTTCAGAGGACAGATAAACCCAGCATGCATACAGTTTCAGATTTTACCCAAAAAATGGTTTATCTTATTAAAAAAAAAAGCCAAAATGGATATTGCATTTTTCTTTCTTTCATATTTATTTTAAATGTTGGAGGGTTTGATTTCAGGAGCTCACAGATCTTCACCCAGGGTAAGAGCCTGAAGACTCCATCCAAAAAAACATAGTGTCACTGACTCAATAGCCTGGCCAAAATTAATCAGCGCCTCTGAGGATGTTTTCACTTGAAATACACATAAAGTGGAACTATATACAAACCAGATTCCAAAAAAGTTGGGACACTAAACAAATTGTGAATAAAAACTGAATGCAATGATGTGGAGATGGCAAATGTCAATATTTTATTCATAATAGAACATAGATGACAGATCAAATGTTTAATCTGAGTAAATGTAACATTTTAAAGGAAAAATATGTTCATTCAAAATTTCACAGTGTCAACAAATCCCAAAAAAGTTGGGAAAAGTAGAAATAAGTGGCTGGAAAAAGGAAATTGAGCTTATAACGAACAGCTGGAAGACCAATTAACACTAATTAGGTCAATTGAAAACATGATTGGGTATAAAAAGAGCCTCTCAGAGTGTCAATGTCTCTCTGAAGCCAAGATGGTAAGAGGATCACCAATTCCACCATTGTTACACAGAAAGATAGTGCAGCAATACCAGAATGGTGTTACCCAGTGTAAAATAGCAAAGAATTTTAAGTTACCATCATCAACCGTGCATAACATCATTAAAAGATTCAGAGAATCTGGAAAAATTGCTGTGCGTAAGGGTCAAAGCCGTAAAACTCTACTGGATGCTCGTGATCTTCAGGTCCTTAAACGTCACTGCACCTCAAACAGGAATGCCACTGTCAAGGAAATAACAGAA
>WMED01007015.1:0-11294 GCA_019650415.1 Pipa parva
AAACAAGCATGTGCTTATCCCCACCGTTACTCTAAGAAAAAAAACCAAAACAATTTAATAGATTAAAGAAACCAAAATCTAAACATTTTACATGATCAAATCTAGATATACTACATACTGCATTAACTTACAGGTTACCAAGTTACAGGTTATCTTATTATACTTTAAACAGCATGTGAATTTCATGTGTATCTGATTTTTAAGAGACGATAGGTTAACCTTAATTACAAATGTTGACTCACTGTGAAAAGGCTGACAACTGATCATCTTAGATTCATAGGTAATATGTTTACATTAAAGGACCAGCTGCACAAACATTTTTTTTATTTAGATTGGCAAGGCATTTAATCAAACGCAACACTTGTAAAATGTTGTATATGAAATTTAATTCATGAATTGTATTGTGTTTAGTCTGGGATTTTATTTTTTTTTTACCGATATCAATCCTGTGTCACCCAGTCTCATTAATTTCTAGGGTACCTATGACAATACATATTCAGGAAGCATGGCCAAAAGCGCTTTTTAGGCTAAATAAATATAATACTTTAGAGACACAATTTAATACATATTAAAAAAAACAGTAACTAACATAACAAATAACAATGTATTTGTGACATTTCCACTTTTTGGTGTTTCTGTTCTATTTCAATTACAATCTGCAGCCTGGATTTGAATTTGTTTGAATCATCCCTTTCTCATGTCTTGGACTGTAATATATGGCTTTAGGAATAAAAGATAAAAACACTAACACTACCTTTAATTCCCACACTGTGGAGTATATAGCTGCAGTACCAGTGTTCATCATCTGCAGATTTAATTCAGCTACGCACAGACTTATTATACCTAATGCTTAGAGCAGAAATACATCTAATTTTAACAAAATAATAATGGCTCCACTTTTAGCATGCAACTAGAAGGACCAACTGAATAGGTTCTGATCTAGTATCACAAAAGCATCAAGCAGGTACAGTATGAGCCAATAACAGTAACTACAAAGAGGAACATGGTGGTATTAAAATATAGTAATGAAAGCATACTTCTGGGGTTTAAAGAGCAAGTAAGCTGAAAATCCAGACTATATATCATCAAAGAAAATGTTAAGAGCTGGGACTGAAACATATAAGGGTAGGTTCATAAATGGAGTTTTTGCTCCACATATTTAGAAACGCGCGTCCAGAAAATACACAGGCATATTTCACAGATTTCTATTGTAGACACGCATTTCTATTGTACTTAACCGACTCCAGTGTGAACGCTCCCTTGGCATTCGTGGCTCCTCCTATCTGGTTGCATTTTGTGCGTGACGTATATACGCCTGCAAAAATGCTACAGCCAGTGTTCCGTACGCAGTGTATGTGCATCATATGCTAGTGTGGCCAGAACAAGGTAAGTACATAGGTTTACACAGTGTGGCTTTTTTTTAATTTTCTATATGCCGCACATAAAAACGCCATTGTGAACCTAGCCTTAGTAAAGGGATGAGGGCTCAGGAGAAGGTATGGGGAGTTGAAGGAGATAAGAAAGATTTTTTGACTGAGCCTGCAAAGTTAGGTTAGAAACTGAAAACTACCACCTGTGAAAAGGAAGGTGTCAGAATGTAAGAGATTCTGGCAAAATCAAAGAGAAGCAAAATTCTTATTGGAATGGCAAGGCAGTAATTCAAACACAGCACTTATAAAAAAGTTATCTTTGCAGTTACATTCATGAATTGTATTGCTTTCTGTCTGCTGTTATCTTTACTGATAGCAGCAATGTTGTTAACCAGACCTAGCCTAGTCCCATTGATTTTTATGGTGCTTCAGATAACACATATACAGGAACAGTGCCCTAAAGCCCAATTTACAAAGCTAAATATCTTACTTTTTATACTCACTTTTTAAGTTTTGGTGTTATTTTTCTTTAAATGAAAAGGTAGGAATATAGGGCTTCACTAATGGTCCACATCTTACAGATATCAGCATAGGACAATTGGCTACAATTTTATGATACCTTATTAATCCACCTGAGCTGCTGTGTGGATATCCACAAAGCAAGCACAACTGGCAAGGCCGGAAAATATATGGGCAGGACAATGGTGGTACTAAAGGAACAGGGTAGAACAGGAAAAAAAGAGAGAAAGAGATAGCATTTCCATATTTTTCCTTTATATTTACAATCAAATATTCCAATCTGACTAGCATTCACAAATTACCAACATACACCCTGCCAAACATCTGCACTGATTTTTATCCCATGACCTACAGCTCACGTTTGTACATATAACCCTCTAACACAGACAAAAGATGTTTTACTATAAGCATACCTTCACCACACACAAACTAAATCTGTTGTGTCAGCTTGCAATCCATTTCCAGCTTCTGCAACACACTTTTACCCAAGCACAGTGCCAATTTTGCACACACCAGCTTTACAATAAAAGTTACAAGTACGTCACTCACACCCTTATTCCTGCTGACATTCTAAAATGCACACCATGCCTTCTAACACAACTACCAATTTCCTCAGCATTTCTTCTCACACAAAAACCCAATCACATCCATTAATTTTCCCCAGACAGCTTCTCATTCTGATTACATCTTTTTTCTAACTTATACTCACCCATCCTCTTGCATCCACCCATCCACACCCCTTTTCTCAAAGAAACACTTTTTTTTTTTTTTAATGTAGTCCCCTATTCAGAGACAGAGGGAATTAGGGGAACATGGATGCACACAGCGCAAATGCTCCTGCCAGGCAGAATGAAATCCACATTATTTTTAATTAATCCTTAATTAAAATATATTACTCCACAGATTCAGCAAATCTCTCTTAATATGCAAATGCAGCCCATTCAAGGATATTTACATATCATTAATTAAAACGGAGCATTCTTTCTTTCTAACGAGCAGCAGGGCTGTGCCAGGGTGAGGGGAGGGTGCAGAGATTCAGAGAGGCAAAATTCAACAGGTCTGGTCTCTTTCTGAGGCCAAATATCCTACATATTTATTCATAGATTCTCAGCTCAGAACCATGTGCTGGAGCTCATATTTGGGTGCTGCAGTATAAGTTTACAGAGTCTACAAAATAAAACGAATCCCAGCACATTCAGAGTAAATATACTCACAGGAGCAGGCCAAAGGTCCCAGTCAAACTAAATGTACGGAACTCCAAAGAAACACACTAGCAGCTCAATTGTATTAAATTAGGTGGGAAACCCCATTTATTGCAGAGTGAAGATTACACAGCATTTTGACTGTCATAGCTCCCTTCATCTTGAACCATGCTAGATCTTCTATACAATAAGTTCCAAAACATTTATTGTAAAGTTCCAGTAATATCCGTAAAATAAAAATCTCATTTAGATTTGCACAGCTGTTTTTCCTACATTGTACTGGTAAAAGTATTGTTAAAATTGAATTGCTGAATTGCATCATTGTTTACTTCCTTGTGGTGGAAGCCATATTTTATCTGTTGAGTAAACAAATCCCACCTATCCCTATTTTTTCCTATGGAACTTTAGATAATACATACTCAAGACATGCCCAAGAAATTCAAGTTTCTCTGCAAACAGTAGAGAGAAAAAGAGAAAAAACAAACCAATAAAAATCCAGAATTCAATTTTCAAAGACGCCATTTTAACTGTACTGCATAGGATTAATTGTTGTGCTAATCCAAATAGCAATTTTCTGTTCAAGGGGATTGCTGGTTCTTTAAGACAACGTGTGGATCCAATTTAAAGTCAATAATTACCCCATTTTTTAATAATGATTTCTTGCATTAATATTATTTCATATTACTTTTACCATTTTATATACAGTTGGCGAGCATACTTGATTCAAGTATACTTTGGTACCTCTTCCTTTACAGGAACAATTTCATCAGTAAGATATGGCTGTGATCCTATGGCCTCACTAGTCACAGTCACACAACAAATGTGTACTCTGGCCAACATCCATCTTCAAAAAAAGCCATTCAAGATATCATTAGTGACACACTATTTATTCACTAAGGTGCGAATTCGACTGTTAAATTCACAAACAGCGAATTCACATAGTAAATCTGCTACAATTTCCCCATTGCAAAGTCGCAACAATTTTTTAATGTTAAGATTTCAACAATTTTCCCATAATAAAGTCACGACTGTGACAATATTTTTATTATAAAGATGAGACTGCAACAGTAGCAGCCTATTGCAACTGTTTTTATTGGTGAATTCGCACCTATATGCAACAATTCGGACTTCAGTGAATAACCCCCTATGATGCCATGTAGTCCAGCCCACACAGCTCATAAACTACTAAATTAAGATGAAACTGAACAGGAGTCACATTTTTGGCAACAAAAATCACCTGGTGCTACATTAGCTGAATTCTAATGTTACTGTGAAAGGTAGCCAGAGCTAATAAATATGTATTGTGAGATATTACAGTAACTTTGTAATTAATATAAAATTTAAATCAGACAAATTCTTGAAAGAAAAAAAATCTCATACTTGGGTAAAAACACAGATGAAAGGAAAGCATCAAATACAACAGTACTATTATTACTGTTCTGCCCTTTCATTTTCTCAAACTGCTTTGTGTTTATTATTATTATTATTATTATTAATAATAATAATAATATGCACAGTGTAAACACTTATTATTATATATATTTAGGACAAGTTTCCTCTGCTGTACAACCATTGAACTGCACCTGCATCCAGGGTGAAAAAGGAAAGTTAGCATAGGAAGGCAAAGCAAAGGCTCAAGAAAATGCACAGACAAGAGAACGTGCCTACCTACCTAACATATAAAACATATGCAGGAAAATGATTCATTGCACATTTAAAAAGTTTCAGAGGTAGAAACTGCAGTCTCAACAGATAAAGTTTATTCAGCTATACTGTAAAAACTGCCCATTAGATTATACCGTAAATCAGAACTAATATGGAGGTCCTGTACACCAAACATTTTCATGAAAGCCTTCTAAGAAACTATCATTTATATAAGAACTATATATATAGTACAGAAACAGAATTCTAAAGTAAAATTCCAAGGTAACATTATGAAAAACTGGGAACCCTATAATAAATGGTTTGAATCATAACCTTTACTGAGACTGTAACAGAGGAATTGATGAACATCTTTCCAGAGAAGGATGTGAAGGTGAATGCCACATTTTGAAATGATGTTGGTCATGATTAACTAAAAATGTTACTTTTTTATTTTATATTCAGGGCAATTTTATAGTATGACTGCAAAATGTCTAGGCAGTATGTTTCATGCTTATGGACAGTTATTGCAGGGACATTATATACACACACACACACACACACACACACACTTTGTTGATGTGTATATTCACCATCATTGGTGATGCTGCCTAAATGATGCTTTTGTAAATGAAAATACAGTGGCCAAAATTAAAATAATTTCTGTCATTGATCAAAGTACTATGATTATTGCCAGAATGAAGAAACTGGCTGTAACAAGAGCCTGAAGTTGTTGGTTATTGCACACGTCAGCAATGACGTTATTGTCTCTACTTTTGGCTTTAAAGGAACTCCATTTTCAGTATGCTGAACAGGAATTAGAGTGATTACATTGGTCTTCTTTGGAATTCCAAGTGTTAATACAACATTTTTTTAGCACTTGAGATGACTGCAGCAAGTGAAGCGGTGTATCAGAATTCCCCCAGTGTATTCCTGGGCCTCTGCTGTTATCAGAGAACTAGTACTACTCATCTCCTATTGTGCCCTTGCACTGCAATAAAGCATTGACTCACTGCAATACTGAGGCTTTCTGCACACAATGAAATGGATACTCTTGGATGCATTAAAGCAGATACCCTCCAAGGAATATGTAAAGGGGTGGTATCATTCAGCTCCCCTAGGGATCAGGATCTATAATAGATGGAAATTAAAACATAAAAATGTGTCCTCTCTAATGAGCAGTCTTTTCCCATCCCCCAGCTATAAAATGAAAGACAGAGGAGGGGGAGGTATAAAGAAGTGGTATACAGGATCTGTGAGACAGCAAGAATATATTTTCTCATCTTCACCTGGGTGTACACAAGGCCACATTCACACTGTCTTGAATTAAGCTGTGTCTCCCATATTAAATTTATTTTCTCTCTTTTTTTTTTACCTCTACTAAAAATCTCTGGGATGTTTTTTGGAACAATATAAAATTTAGGACCTATTTATATGAGTTTTTAAATCACAATCTGTTCAAATAAAGATATGCTAACCTTCATTATGGAGACAGCACTTCACATCTGTATTTTGATGAGGGTAACTGAACAAAGATTACTGGCAGATAAGTGTTTTCATACTGTTAGTATAGTAAACACAGCACTGTGCACATTAGCATTACATATTTACTACATTTTCTGCAGACTGGAAGAGAAATTTCAGTGAAGAAAGCCAGATCATAACTGTATTTAAAGTCTTGTCATCCAACCAACCACAGGTTATAGTGAGGGCTCAGAAACAGGAACATTGTCCATTTCCAAATTTCTTTATTAGCAAGAGTGGCGGCTCAATGACAGCCCTGGGACTTGGATTTGATGCTACCCCAGATATCTTCTGCAAGAAGTTTGTATTTTCCCCAAGTGGGTTATTCCTACTTCAATAAAAAAAAAAGCATACAAAGTTCATTGAAGCCTGACTAAAATCAGCCTTAGACTGTTGGTGTGTTTGGGTAGGGAAACCAGAGCATAAGTTCGAGAGGGACATAAGCCTTGTGTTACAAGCAGTCAGTTGTTTTGTATGTGTGGCAATTATAGAACTCACACAAAAATATACTGCAGAAGAATATACATGCCATGTTTCTATATATAAACAAATACACCTATATCTATTAAGGCAAAATAATTCTCTGTTCTTAAGCACTGCAGACATCATTAATGCATCCTACTTAGAACATCAGAGTAACGACATACCCACTTCATAGCATAGAATAATAGGCAGGCCTCTGCACAAGCCACCATGCAAACCATTATACATAGACAGAAAATTCAAACATTCAGAATTCAGTTTGCTAAAGTAATGTACAAAGAAAATCCACAGCTCTCAAGTGTCCTAGATTTCAGGGGACAGTCCTGTTTTTTGAGTCCTGTCCTGTGGTCCCTGTCCCTGAGTCCTAACCCCCCAATCCTCTCAACAGTGGATGAAAATAGCTAAGATGTCACCGGTACACAACCCCATCAGGGGAAAGTAGGAGATGTACTGTTGACATCAACAATGACATCACCAGCGAAATAAGGAATTACTAACTAGGTGGTGTGCCAATTATGTCACTGACAGCGGGGGGGACTGTGCTGTCCCCCTAGTGGAAAGTTGAGAGGTATTGGAAAACCACAGTGCCATGATCAAATTATAAATATGATTACATAAGCACATACAGCAAAGTTGAATAAATCTGAATTTGTGAATAGTAATAATAAATAAATTAATTTGTGCTGTAATGTGATTAACTCCACACATTGACTATTCAGTGAAATTACCTTTCTATAAAAAATGTGAGTGGTATTCCAGTTGAATTGTACTTTTAATGAAATTGTTGCAACACAGGGTATTCTTGGACTACATTTATACCTTTATTTCTGGTTATTTTGTTTATGGACAGATTTACAAGAGACCACCCTGAGGAGGGACACAGTCATGTTTTGTAAACCATGTAATCAGGGGAAGGAGAGCCTCCCCAAAACATTGATTTTTCGAAGTGGCATTTTATAAACAGATTTATCACATTTGTTTTTTCCCACTCATTCAGGTTTTAAAAAGCATTACTAAATTTTTGAGTTAGTTATTATTATATACCAAGGTCTCTGTAAAAAAAATAAATGGTTATTGTACATAATTTACAAAATTGTCACAAAATTTTGGCAACCCTGCATTCAATGCAGAAACCCTATTTGTGTGACAGGCAACTAGAACAGTGCAACATGCAGAGCAATACATACACTGTATCATCAGTGTGGCAGGCAAATTCATCAGGCAGAGCCCTTTACGTATCACAATGGTTTACTGGGCTGAACACTGCAAGCACCGACCCAATAGAACACTACCGATCTGTATTCTAGACAGAGTAAAGCTCCTGTTTGACAAGACCAGCTGTGCCTACCCTAGAGAGTACATCATTTTACAAGCAAAGCAGTACATCTTCCTTATAAAATTGATAGAGCAGTACCTCAGTTTGCACTACAATATTTTCTTTAATTTAATGAATAGTCAAAAAAGGATGGCTGACATTTTCACTATGTGATGGGATATCCAGGCTCTCAGACCCGGGGGCCCAGACAACCAGCAACTGACAGTAAAGCTAAGATGCAGTGAAGGGATCCATTAATCTTGCTCTGGTTTAAATACTGTATATTAATTTGTGTCATTTTTACTAAGTCGCAGGGAGAAGAGAATGTGATGGTTATGGATTCGCTCCTGCACTACTCCCCCCACCTCCTGCCTTCAGACCATGGGGATATTCAAATGGAAACAGCAGGAGGGCTCAGGACTCAACACAAAGCTCCCATGAATTAGCAAAATCCACTCCCGGGGTGTTGGCATGGTAACCACTAGCAAAGAGGGGACGCTGTGATTAAGAAATTAACATTTCCTTTACAAAGAACAAAAAGAAGCAGCAGATAAAAGGCCTGGAGGGAGTAGAGCCGCTGATACTGAACAACAGAAGGGGGGCATGGAGAATAAGAGGAGGGGAGGGAAAAAATCTAAGAAGAGAGGGAGAAAGTTAGGAGGAAGGGAAGGAAGACTGAAAAAAGGAAATGTAAAGCAAGAAACCATAAGGAGTGAAGCACAACAAGTAAGAAAGCAAGGTAAACAGAAGGAGAAACAATAAACTAAAAGACAATCAAAATTGTAGAGAAGAATTAACAGCATTAAAATACAGGGTGGTCCAAAGGTATGAAAGCACCAGCATAAATGATAAACATTGGTTGGAAATACCATCCTATGTGTGGCATGTTGCTAATGGGAAGGGGGCAAGTCTGTGTGTGGGGTGGTTTCCAGCATGGTGGCCATTTTGCATTTTGAAAGCCACACACAGGATGGCATTCCCAACCACCATTTTCCATTTATTCAGGTGTCTCCATACCTTGGGACCACCCTGTAGAAGGGAACAGAGGAATGTAAAAAAAAAAAATGTATTAGGTACGCCTCGGACAATTAAATTCCTCAGTGGAGAAAGGGGGGGAGGACAGCCATTAAAGAATTACTGGAGTCATTCTGTAATGAACGTAGTCATTCACAAATTTCAAATTATATTTTTTTAATTAAATGTTCATTTTAATAAGTTGTGGGAGGCCATAGCATTCAGAACCAGTAGGTTATGAATGTTATAGCCACCCACAACTTATTAAACAAGAGGTATCATATCAGAGTCAGTGGTTTCCTAACAGTTGAGTCTAAGGTCTATTATCTGGACTACAGGGGCTAGTTTAGTCAAAGTGTTCAGATCTGCACACTATAAAGGCATCTGCCTCATTGTAGAGGAAAAAAAGAATGGTACGTATTGAAGTCATAATTGCACGATTTCACCTCAGAAATTTGTGTAGCTGGAGTATGAGAACACAAAAACAAACACCAAAAATCAAAAGAAAAATAAATTACCATATGCCTAAATAGCAGTATTTGTATTTCATCAACTACTGAATAACTGTAAGTTATGTTATTTTGCTGTACAGAGCCTAATTAAATATAATGTACAACGCTGTCTGCTTTCAATGCAAGTTATAAGCACAGCCCAAACCTTGTTACAGAGATAGAGCTATTATATAAGGCATGACGCACCCTTTAATATATGAATCTCAGAGGTTATCAGCAGGTGTGTACATAGCAAGTAGCCAGGGTGGGTAGCTGCGACTTGTGCCCATGAAAGGGAAGACGAGCTGCCACCCAGCTGCTAGAAAGAGGACATTTCCTGCACAATTAAAGCGTTGGTCAGTTCCTTGAGTTGATTAAATAACAGGGGCCAATATGTATGTATGGTAGATACATCACTGGCTTTCAGGATATACTATACTGTATATACTGTATATTATTCTATAGAAATATAAGACATGTATTCTTGCTTTTTAAGTTTTATATTGATCACAGAAATGTACAGAGAGATGATGTGAAGGATGTAGATTTCAGCCATATTTGTGGGATGGGAAAGATTAAAAAAAAAAAAATAGAATAATATCATGGAATAACATTAAAAAGTCACAAATACCTCTGGTATTTAAAATGTTATTTATCTAATTATTTAGAATTATCATATAGTACACAATAAACTAGCATAATGTATAGCACACTTACACTTTTCAGTAAAATCACATAATGCAATGTTGTGGCTCATTGAAACTACCATTTAGTTCTATGGCAAACAGACAAAAGCAATGACAATTGGTGCCATTTGAACCTGTTCCTATAAATTTAACTTTAAACAACGACAGCAAATTTTGCAGCTGATTCTCTGAAGCAGTAATGTTGCCTAATATAAACGAGCCCTAAAACATCATTTTTGATTTGAAATTCAGTCACTGGCTGAACTTGATCTCGACAAATCCCATTATTTAAATAAATAAATAAATAAATAAAAGTTGCACACCCCTACACTAAAAATGTTCATTTGAAATCTTTATAGAGGACAGTTGCCAAATGCATCAGTTCATTTAGCAGCAGTAGATAATTTTTCAGGCTCAGGAAAGCCAACACATAAAGCTTTCCCCACTCTACATATACACAATAAGAACTGAGACATGAGAATAAAATTATCCAAAACATTCACACAGAGAATGGAAATTCCTGACGCCCGTAGTACAGAAAGTACCAAGCTATAAAAATGGGCTGTTTCTCTAAAAAAAACCTGGGACACACTGATTTGTAGCTCAACCTGATGATGGCCAAGGTGTGGAACATTAAAAAAAATAAATCTATGAAAATCATTATTCTAAATACATTTGTTGCATTGAACAAGCAAAAAACGGTTTGTTTGGTTTTTTTTTCTGATGAAAACTACAAAAGATTTTTACCTCATTCCGAAAACAGAAACACAATCAGCAAAGTGGAAAAAAAAATAATATTTAGGCAAATCCACAAAAACAGTTAAATTAGTGTGGGAAAAGCTGTCAGTAAAGTTTGAGAAACAGCTCCCTTAAGTTGCACGCATCATGCAAAGCTCTGTCTAGGCTAGATTTATGCAATCAGAAAAGGCACTTAAAATTGCATTTGTTTGTTTCATTTCCAAAACAAGAGTTTCGTAAAATAAATACGAGAATAATTTTAACATTATTTTTCACACTAATTTTTTCTTTCTTTTTTTTTTTTTTTTTTT
>WMED01007016.1:0-17967 GCA_019650415.1 Pipa parva
TCGCAACAATTGTTAGCGATGCGACTCGAATTGTCGCAAAGCCAACAACTCATGCGAATTTGGACTTTGATGAATTCCCCCCTAAGTGCCTCGCATTCACACTCACACAAATTCTTTGGGGGATTCATGATGCACAGTTTAACAGGCTCTCCAATATTTGTGCCTTATACACAGTACAAGCACCTACCCTTCTTCAGTGCGACAATTAGCCACTCCCACACATTACTGTCAACTGCTTTCTCCTGGTTAGAGCATGAGCAGACCAGCAGTACACACACAATTTACTCTTGTACTAAAACTGCTGCACTGCTTCTCCTTAGGATTTTCATATAAAAATCACTTGCATGCATATCTGCCTGCATTTGCATTACACCATACATTGTTTCGCACTGTGCCTTTAGTTCCCTTTGAAAAACTGTCATTCATTATCTGTTTTTTGACTTTTAATTTAAGTTCCTTCTTAAGAATAAAACAAATTGACTAATGCACAGCTGGTGCATGTTCCTTTTCTGTTAGAGTGACCTGCAATGACTGGGTAAATAATGAATGAGTGCCTGCAAGACCAGTCAAAACAAAAGAAAACTAATTTTTCCATACACAGATTAAACTTGTCTATGCTTTAAAATATACCAATAAATATCACCAGAAACAAATAAGGAGCGAAGAATCACGTTCCCTGCTCTAACGTAGGAGAACACCAGGGCTAAGATCATTCCTTTACTTGTAGAGTTACTTTTCCTCTCAAACACTTACTTCTTACTTTTATAAATGGGATCTTTGCCATTGTCACGTCTGAAAGAATCAGCTTAGTCTCCGTTGAATAAACGCTTCTTTTTCTGTAGTATATATTATTTACTAATGGCCATAGTTTGTATTTTATGGACAGCCAGTTTATGACTACAGCTCCTTCTCGCCGTCACTGAAAAACAATGGGAAAGTAATCTTTTACCGTCAATTGCAAAATAATTGTATTTAATGTTCCTTTAATGCATCAGCGTCCCAACAGCAGAATTAAAATCCTAAAAATTAATTGAATCCTTTCAAAGCACGTATGTAAATATAAAGTAAGAAAATCATGACGTCATTCACAGTCATGTGCTTACTCAAATCCATCAGTGCTGATTTCCCTCCGTTAATTAAAGGGGAACTATAGTAGGAAATCATTCTTACCTGATTGATCTAGATCCCTATTCTCTTGACAATCCACAGCCCAGAATCGTCACATGAATACATCGCCACTCTGCTCTATGATCTATGGTGGGGGACGTTGGTCCCTCACATAGACCCGCTCCCCCAAGTTTCAGCAAAACTAACCAACTGTGCATGCTCAGATCAGTTAGTTCCACACTGTGCCATACGCACTCGGTTAGGGGCTGTGGTGGACCGTCAGGTAAATATTGATCTATTATCATATCTAGATCTATCTGGAAAGTATGGTTTGCCACTTTAAACTCAAGTCGCCTCGCCAAGACTGGAATACCTTTAAAGCATTCGCTGATGTGCGCGTGCAGGACATCAGCGAGCGCATAACAGCCTCTTCAAAGTGATGCGAAGGATCCGGAGGTAACTTCGCACTATGCTGAATTACCCCTATAATCTTTTGAAACATATTAGCAATCGTATTTCTTGTTTGAAAACAAACATTAATGTACATTTTCTGGTGCAAGCTGTAAATACAATGGCAGACCTCACTCTGCTACCACAAACCACTGAAAAGGGAGAATCACTGGTAACTGCCACAGGTAAATTAAAAAGAGATCCCTGCTTCAGATTGTGGTATAGCAGAGGAAAAGAAAGCACAAACACAAATTCCTGAGCATGCCTGGAGACTGGAGGTCATTAACAGGCCACTAGAGCAGGTTGAAGTTACAGTCAATTGAGATGCGGAAATATCCTAAATGGCTCTAAAGCTTCAACTAAGTGCTTCTTAAATTCCAGAACTTTTACACCAGCAAAGTAAATCTGCAATGATATCAGAATGTACTATGTGCTGAACGTAAGACTGTGAAAGGCTAAGGAACAAGAAACTGACCAAATATGTATATTCATGGGGTTATTGACTAAAGTGAGAATTCAACTGTCGAATTCTCAAACAGTGGATTCCCATAGCAAATCTGCGACTGTGACCATTTTCCATTGTAAAGACGCGACCGCAACAATTTTAAAGTTGCATCTGTGACAATATTTCTATAGTATACGACAATATTCTCATTATAAAGACGCGACTGCGACAGTTGCAGTCTAGTGCGACTGTCTTTAGCTGGGAAATTCACACCTTTATGCAACAATTCGGACTTTAGCTAATAACTCCCTTATTGTTTAGAACTTTCTAGTATATCACACAATCATGCTAAGACTATACTATAAGCCAACGATGGTGAACCTATGTCACGCGTGCCAGAGAGGGCATGCGCCGATGCCACAGCTGACTTCAGTGCAGACCGTGGACCTGACCTGACAGTTTTCAGGTTGGATCTGTGGCCTACACTGAAGGAATGCTCGCTTGCTGGGGAGCACTCCTCCGCCTGTGCAGGCGCGCACCTCCCCTGATGCAGGAACGATGACATCACTTATCAACGCTGGCACTTCGGGAGATGGCGCTGGGGAGTGATGTCACTTTTTTGGCACTCGGTGCTGAAAAGGTTCTCCGTCATTGCAATAAGCAAACAACGCAACTTACAGCGCAGCTCTACTGTCACTTTATATTCAAATATTAAAAGGTGTTCTCCTTTTCCATGGCCATGGTCATTTTCACTTTTTCCGTAACAGAGGAAAATTTTCAGCATTTTCATTCCTTCCGTTGATTTTACCCGTTTGTATTTATTTTCTGGTGGGCTACAAATGAAGCAGAGAGAAGAAGACAAAGGAGGTGAAAAATACATTTTTCATTTTGAAAAAAAAAAAAATCAGTTACAAAAGAGAAAGAAAATGTTAAAAAGTGTGATCACAAGTAAGAAACCAAATTTGCACTCCATTGATTAGGGAAATCCCTTTAAAACAATTTAAAAATCACCTGAGAAAGAAATGAAACCAACGAATGTAGTTTCTAATATACACTTAAAGTAGAACTAAACGTAATAAAAAGGACATATAAAAAAAAATACCTTACATTAAGTTGAACCGTTGCAGTCACAGCTTCATCTGTGCTGTAATTTCACTGCACCGAGGCAGACTTCACATCGCTTTGGCTGACACAGGAGCCAGCGCCAAGCTCTGCTTTCTTATCGAATCGGTGGTGCAAAAGGGTTTCAGCATCATCACATTCATTGTGGGGCCAATGAGAACACTCCCTGTAATGAACGTGATGATGCATGAGCCCTTTTCCATATGTCAGCAGAGCTTAGCGCTGGCTCCTGTATCAGCCTAAGCGCTGTGAAGTCTGCCTCGGTGCAGGGAAATTACAGTGCAGATGAAGCTGTGACTGCAACAGTTCAACTTAATATAAGGTATTTTTTTAATATGTTTTTTTTTTTTATCTTTAGTCCTCCTTTAAAGGCACTGTAAACTAAAAATGCTAAGTTTTGTCTAACAGATGGCATAGAATATGCTATACATTGTTTAATGCTCACTATCTGTACAGGCCACAAGAAGGATGAAGGACTGTGCCTTTCTTTAGCATGTATAAACATGGTAACTCGATGGGCTCTTGTAGCCTGGAGGTAAGCTGCCTACTGTGCCTTAGGGATAAAGGGCAGGGCTTAAAAATACTATTTGGGTCATATTGGGGGTGGATTACACCGCAACCCTGGCCTAGGGAACTTGAGGGTTTCCCAGCAACCCAGTCTTTACATTGCAAACCCAGAAACCAGGCAAGTACCTTAGTGATGTAAAATAACCCTCTTAAAGAGGTTGATATGAAGACATTTTTCTACCGGGTAAGGCTATTGTCAAATTGGGTCCATAAATGGTTTATACGGTAATGATAATGGATCTCTGGCCAGAGATATGTGGGTTATGGAAAATTAACACATTTCATTTGCTACAATGTAAGAGAAGATATTTTGCTACTATCAGTTTACACAAAATGATGGCTCTGCATTATGAATGCTATACCTTAATATTTGCATTATACAAACAAGTAAAATCAAAAGGAAATTTAAAAAGTGAGTGGAAAGGAATTTCCCCAGCCCATAGAGAGAAGTGATTATTGATTCACAGAAACTGGAAATCTATTCAAGGACATGATCACTAGTGGGCGCTGTAGCAGGACGTGTGGAAATTGTACAGCTTCTACAATCCAAATTGGGCTTATCCTTGAAAAACCCACCTCTCCCTCTATGGCCTGAGGAAATTCATTCCTTGACAGTTAAAAATCATATTGATACTTGGTTGTCAGAATTCTTTAAGATTTTGAAATGTAAAATATAACCAGGAACCGTGCGAAACCCTACAATTAGTCACTTGCATTTGGTGAAGTAAAATCCATGTATTAATGCCACAATGAATTGTCAATAACAATTATGGCTAATTCACAATTTGTTCTTACATTCACAGTGAATAGATACAAAGTGGAGTGTAAGTACACATCCATCTATGGCTGTCCCTGCAGACTCCGACCCCCCATGGTACTGAAAGCAGTCCACTCCTTCCTTAAAGGAACTTATTGAGAGTAACCTCCTAATGTGCTCCTCTGTCCTACTGGCCTCTCTGTAAAGAATGGTTACTGCCATAGCCAATATGGACGAACCCACCATCCAGCCACCTCATAATGTGGCGCCATAGGAATGTAAATACAGCCCTGCACTGTCCTGACTTAAAAGTTTCTATGGACACCCATGCATCCAGCATTACTTGTCAAATTGTGCAAGAATTTCCAAAACTTTGCTGAATAAGCAAAAGTAGTGGAATTGGCAAATTGTGGCAATTTCACACACTTACTCTTCGTACTATAAATATGCCCCTTTAAATCTCTATTTTTTTTTTATATCTTTCTGAGAAAATGTATGCATCTCAGTGGCAATCTAGGGGGGTGTTGTTCAATGTGGAAGAGATAAAATATACTGTATACAAGTCACCGGGCTAAGACTAAGATTCATCTGTTTTTTTTGCCTCTGACAGTAAACTCTTTATAGCGCAGAATCAATACAATGAAACGATTCTGCATCACTGCAGGAAATATAAAAATAAGACAAATATCTTTTTAGCGTAGTATGTTGTACATAGAGAAGCGCATTAAAGAAATATCACATAGAAAATGTTCTAGGCAAGGAAAATGATAGTGAAAACATAACTTTGTCACTCAGCAACGTAGAAAGCTCGTTAGAGCCATACTTTAGACAGGTTTAGAGATAGCTGGAGGGGAGCTGGAGACAGTCTGCTAGAAATGAAATATCCAGCTTTGCATCACATATCTCTATAAGAATAGCAGGGAACGTCCGCAGGCAGGAGTTTCTAAGGCTGTTTGACAACATCACACAAAGCCCTCTTTGATCCTTCATTACCTGGAACATCCTTTCTGTGTGTCTTGTTTTGGCAGGAACCGCCAGATTACAGCACATAAAGATTGGGTGGCTTTGTGTGATGTACTCAGGTCATACATCCTTATTATCATTTCTATGAATGGTGGAAAATTCCTTTTCTCAACAGCTAATATTCATATTTGTTAAAATAGACAACTGAACTGACTCATTTCAAGAGTAGACCATTCAAGCCTTAAGCCCTTTAGTTGTTAAGTATTCTTAATTGTATAACATTACACAATGCTTGCAAAATACCCTTGGGTGGTAAGTGGCACCATTTACCATTTAAAATTAATTAACTCTTTCCTTATTTAAATGTTTAAAGGGGAACTAAAGTAATTTGTATTCAGACTATATTGCTCTTCCTCAGCCTTGTCATTACACAAATAAAGTCATGATTATTCTGCAAAGATTCTTGTAAGTGAAGGCTGCCATTTTAAAATCCCACAGATGAATTCCCCAGTGTAACTGTCATCACTCTTTTCTCTCTACACATTCTATAAATGAAATAGAAAAAAGTTTTTCCCTTGTTGTGCCATGCCCTGTTTGGAATTCTAAAGAGAAAATTAAATGGTATGGAAGAATTTATTTGTGGAAGGGCGAAAATTAATAAAGTCGGAAAGACCGCTCGCAGTATTTCCGAGTTTATCACCCAAGATCTCGAGTTGTTCTTTCTATCTCCAATTTTTGATAGAAAGGTAGCCATACTACTAACGGTTACCTCTCTATAAAAAAATAGCGAAATATCGAGATCGAAAAAACCCACGCGAAAATCTCGCTAGATCAACTCGAGATCTCATGAGAGAAAGGTCTTTCCGACTTTATTAAATTTCGCCCATAGGGCGAATCTGACGGGGACATTTGTGAACACAGAACTGCTTTGCTTCCTCTTTTTTTTTTTAAACAGAAGAATTTTATATTTGGGAATGCAAAGGGTAGGAAATTGGATGGGGATAAGGTATTCCTGAGAGGGGGAATTATGCTGTAAGTAGTAAACCATGTTTCTAGTTTGATGAAGGTGTGAGGCTTCTAATGAGTTTGTAATCATGGGACATACAATGAATATACAGTATATATGTACAACTAGAGCGTATATATGCGGGTTGTCTTTGGTATAGGGATTGTCATTGGGTACCCCAGCACCCGATAAAGGGTGGTGCTCTTCCCCCAAAATGTTGTACAATAATGGAGATAAAGTATTCCACTAGTACTAAGAGTGGTACTATTGTGGCCCAAATGTCATCTTAATTAACCAAATAGAGCCCTTCGAAATGTAAATGTTATATTTGAAGTTCAGTTTATGGGTTTTATTGCTTTCTGTGTCTGATTTTTGAGGGGGGGTGTCTAGAATAACAAAATGGATGCCTTGTAATTCTAGGGAGCAACACAAAGCAGGGACTCATAACTTCTTAATGATGTGTCAGAACTCAGTACTAAGTTGTGCTTTGTTCTTATCAATCAGACTTATTGATTTAATATGGGATTTATGCGGAGCTGTGCTTAAATACACAGTAAGTGCCACATGGCAGAAAACCATTATATTTGCTGAATATGAAGTTGGAAAATTGTGACAAATTCCCACATTTAAGCGACAATTCACACTTTGATTAAAACTCCTATAAGTCTACAATGAGACACCCAAACTATGTCAGGTTCTCATTGAAAACATATCTTCTTATCTAACCATTTATCTTACTCTTCTAGCATCCTATTCATTTTCTACTGTAAAATCAATTCTGCCCTTTGTTTTTTTTTGCTAGAACTTTGTTGCACCGTAGTGAAATTTATAGCACTGTAGTTACCGTAAGTTTGCTCTTGCAATTATAAATTGCTAAAACCAGACTAAGTTACTCGCAGGCTCCACGGGATTACTTCAATGCTGAAAAATTCTAATCACGCTTGTATGTAAATGTTTTTTTTGAATCTGAGCAAAATACAAAACTATTATAAAATGAAGAGAGAAAAAAAAATCTGATTTTAATGTTTTTATCATTTCTTTGGAGGGGTCCATAAGAGAAATGCTGTGGTACTAACTGATAGAAAGGGACCAGTTAGAAAGCAGACAACAAACACATTGAAGTAAACAGCTTAATGTGAGGACAGCGAGATCCCTGTTGTACATTCCACAATGCTGAAACTTCATATGGTCACATTCGCAATATTGCATCAAAGCACTGGCACTGCAAGCCTCTTATTACAAGAGTTTTAAGCTCAGTAATAGCAGGTAACAGCACTGGAATGCTTTCCACTGTGAATGAAAGAGGGGAAGAAAAAGGGGGGGGGGGATGAGGAAGACCAGGCATTCATTTCTTCTCTTTCCTAAGAAGGCCATTATACCACATTAAAAACATTTTATCTTGTTAGCAATTTTCCGTGGTGCTTTACAGGGTGACCGCTTGGCATTAGAAACTAGGTAATAAGATATAAAAGTCTCCTTTTCATACGGCTTGAAGTATAATTTTAAGGCACTGTGAAACCAATGCATGAGTTTTTGTCAGCGTTAACAAACTTTTTTTTTCTCCCCAGTCCACGAGCGCATTTTATAAAAGCAGCAGCAGAATGTATAGGAACTTCACAAAGACGGAGCGTATTGGATGACAAGCAGAAATAACAAACAACAAAAATAATAAAATAATAGATAAATTCTACGGAACAGAAAAAATCAGAAGCCTGGCAAGTAATTCCCAATCTGAAAACATGAAACTGTTTATCTTGAATCTTTTATATGGTTCCTTCCTGCTGATCATTCTCTTACATTCCTAGCAATCTAAACATTTTTAAGGCCCTTTAAATTAACAGTAGTTAAATGACTGTGCAACATCAATCCATTGGCAAATTGAGTTTACACTGTAATCCAAGATCCTATATTAAAAGCAAATATTTTGTTTCCTAATTAGATCAAATCTGCCAAGGACAAATATATATTTCGATTAAGGCATTTATGGCTTCTTTAGATGGTAAAGAATCTCACTTGGTACTCAAAGAGAACTTTTATTCTTTACCATATGGCAAGTTGACCCAAAAGCACTTTACAGCCAACTTACCCAGAATAGTATTTTAATCATTATTATCATTGACCATTACAGTGAAGCCTAAGTATACACCTAATTAGTCTGCCATTTCCTAGCTCTATCTAGGCTTCTAGAAGTGTTGAAAGTCCTACTGAATATGTTTATTCTTACACTTTCATAGTCATTGTAATGATGTTATAAAAGACATTTTCTAAGTATTAGAACACTTTCATCCTGACTGCATTTTCTTATTTAAGTCCCTAATTAATCTGACTCTGGACAAAGATTTATCAAACAATGCACATCAAACCAGGTCCAACCAACAGGGGGGTACGTGGGTTACTTCTGTGGGGGCCCCATCAGGTCAACAAACAAGGGATGCCCAGAACTCAGACATATGCAGACTTTAGAGCATTGTCCATTGTAACGAATTGGCCTAAAGGGGAACTGAGCAGTGTAAGAGGGAATTTTCCAGGGTTTAAATCTTTTTGGGGGCCCCATATGTCAGGTTGCAAAGGAGCCTGCGATTTCAGATGTCAGCCCTGCATGTAACATGCATCAGATAAAGAGACACCATAAACATAGTATGTTTTTTGGATTGTAGAAACCACAAAGAACATACAAACTCCATGGAGATAAAGTGAGGAATTGCACCCAGAACCCAGGGCTGCAAGGCAGTAGTACTAACCACCGAACCATTGTTCTCTTCTCTTTTTATGAGCATGAACACAGCAAACAGAACCTGGAATACAGAGGGTTGAAATGATAAATCATAGGTACTGGAAAAACCTTCTTTGGTAGAAAATAGTTCTTCTATTTTGTCATGACTTTGTGTCAGTTTAATATTGTTTTTTTTCTCTTTAATTTAAACTTTATCTGGTGAGGTAATGTTATCAAAATGCTGTATTAATACCCCCTTGTTCCTCACGCACAAGTGAATTGTGTTATTAATACTCTCAACTGTCAGTCCTACAGCTTTCCTGGCACCCCTTGGATCCTTGTAAAATCTCTGAAAGTAAGGCGGAGCTTGTTACAACATTTCTAGGATCCGTTGCAACAAGCTCCGCCTTAATTCCTGATATTAATGCATCCGCTGCTCCCACACCAGTTCTTTATTTCCAGACTCTCTGCGTGAGAAATTCCAACGTATGATTATATATTCACCCTAGGCGCTTAAAAGTACTGGGACTGTTTCCACTTTTCAGATATTCTCTCACTGTGTACTTGTTTGGTATTTTCCATAAGTGATAAAGAGATGCTGTCCCCGCAAAATGTCTCATTAACTAAAATGTTCTAAAAATTTCACACAAGTGGTAAGAAAAAACAAACAAGCCATAAACAGCTGGAAAGGAGCCTGACCTTCAAGTATGTGGTTTGTAATGCTGAAAAAATTTCTGAAATTAGTTTTTCGATAAATATTTAAAGAAAAAAAACAATTAGACAGGCTTCGGTTCCTTCAACATCACCAAAAACGTGTGGATGAAGACAAACAACCCTTCAAGTGATCAGCTTTGAATAAAAATGAACACACTGAGGGGGTTATTCTCTAAAGTACAAATTGTCACGTAAAGGTGTGAATTCGCCAGCTCAAGAAAGTCACAAGAGACTGCTACCGTCGCAGTTGTGGTTTTATAATGAGAATATTATTGTAGTTTTCAACTTTACTATGGAAATATTGTCGCAGTCGCTACTTTAAAAATTGTTGCAGTCTCGCCGATACAATGGGGGAATTGTCGCAGTCACGGATTTGCTATGGGAATTCGCTGTTTGAGAATTCGACAGTTGAATTCTCACTTTAGTGAATAACCCCCTTGAGTCTTATAAGCCTTTTCTGTACTTAGCATACTATTGGTATACTGTAAGGCATTTAAATAGGGATATGCTACTGCAGACCTCAGCTCAACCTAATTTGCATTGCATTTTCTGCCAATGTGCTGTACTGAACTGCTTGACACTTATAAAAATGTACGAGTACAGAAAGTGAATTATCAAAGGCATGAAAAATCCATGCTCGTTTCAGTAGATCTTATTGTATAATAAATGTTCTTTTGCATTACAAACTACAAAAGCTGACGATTCATCCACTGGGGGAAAAAAAAAATCATATATAATTCAAGGTGAAGATGTATTTCATGCATATGAATTTAAGATGAACTAGTACTTGATACTAAACCTTGTTTTAAGTTTTCTCTTCCGTTTTGTCTAATTGAAATGTTAGGGGAAAACTGTATGATGGAAATATTAAGAAACGTACTAAGTGAATAATTATGCTCCTATTACAGCAGTTTCTGTGCTAATCTTTTTGGGTGTTGTACTGAAATACTACCTTGGCTAAAAACCATTGTTCTTCTTACAAGTAATATACAAGTATGCAAAAAAGAAAACAAAATGGATGTGTGTATGTATATTTTTATTTCTAAAGTGCCAATAGGTTCCGCAGTGCTGTATAATTCAGCAATACAGTTATAATGGAGACATGGGGAAGTGCTTAAGGTAGTAGAAATGAAATGACTTATAAGCATGAAATCATGAAGATGTGTCACCTGTAGAGGTTACAATCTAAATGACAGGGAGACTTGCATACACAGATAAGAGTTAATAAATGCAGAAAAACAAAGTACTAGGTCATTATGGGTCCTACAAGTGCCAGTCATAAAAATAAATAGCTACCTAAGCATAAAGTAAAGAAAATGAGAGAAGTGAAAACCAGTGCTACTGCCCCCAGAGGCAAGATTTATATTTTGTCTTGAAAATACAGAGATTGCTCTTGATGGAGAAGGGAAGAGCATAGAAATCCAGACATAACTGGTAGCAAAAGAAAATTCTGGCAGCAGAATTTAAAGTGTACTGGACTGGGGAAAGCTGGAAAGCTTGAATGCAAGAACAATAGTCCAAGCGGGATAAGATAAGGGCATGTTTGAAAGTGTGGTGTCCCTTTCATTTGAATAAGCAAGTGTACCAACTCTTATGTAGCTTTGGCCACAGACATTTTACAGCAATGATAAAATGCCCATAGAAAAACTTCATGTGTTTTGATCAGGCAGCCATTTAAATGAACTGAACATGTTACAAAATGCCTACAAATGAAATTTCTTATGGTATAACACCAATGGACAAAACAACATGTTTGATGCTGTAGGTATGAGCATGAACCCCAATGTTTGTTTTTTGGATCGGATTAGGAATCATGAAACCTAACTAAGGGATTTTTTTTAACCCATGAAGCCATTGTCCCTTTCTACACTCACAGAGACAGGGTGGAAGAGGACATTGTTACCAAAACCACTGATCCATTCTTTAGCATGATACCATTGCTTGTAAGGCATCTTCCCAGACTGCTGGTCTACAGTGTCAGTACATTTCCTGTATGCTTCCTGGGCTGGTTCTGAAATAACTTGTTGCAGAGCTGTAATCCATTTTTTGTTATTTTCAACCACACCTTCTCTTTCCAGGTCTGTGCCTTGTCAGTCTCCTTGACTGCTTGTTGGTTACCTTCCTGGTCTGTTTGCTACCACAGTCAGAGTGGCTTAGTTTAGTTTTCTCCTGCTAGTCTGACTCTTAAATCCATTCCAGTGTCTCCATGTTCTTTTACTTAGATCCAATTCATGCATTGTTTTCTTACTTTATCTTGTGCCAGATTTTTGTCCTTGTCCAAGCCCTGTTCCCAGAATTTCTGTCTTCTCTTCTTGGAAATGACATGTTATTTTTCTGTTACTGCTACTGCTGTCCGGTATCTTCATCTCATTACTGTATTCTACATTGATCCAGTCTTTGACCAACCTTTTATTCTGTGCTGGCTGACCTGTTTCCATTTATCCTGGCTATTTAATCTGTATTGGCACTGTGGGTATTGGATGCCAGCTACTACATCAGTGTTTTTTTCACGACCCCAGAGTACATATTTAAATATCGGGGTGGCTGGGTTTGCTAACATTCTGCTAGAGGACTTTAACTTCCTAACTCCCTATTTTGGATCCCTCCAGATACCATTTCATATCATTGGCTAATTAGTTGATTTTATTCATTGATTCATTGACAATAATTGAATTGAGTTACTGATATGATTCCTGAAGAAAGTATAAAACCAAAGTTGATCTTATAAACAGTAAGACGAGTACTGTAGTATTATATGATTAGAGAGATAAGTACTGTTGTATTATATGATTAGAGGGATGAGTACTGTAGTATTATATGATTAGAGGGATGAGTACTGTAGTATTATATGATTAGAGGGATGAGTATTGTAGTATTATATGATTAGAGGGATGAGTACTGTAGTACTATATGATACTTTATTTGAACTAACAGTTCATTGCATAAGAGAAGCTTTCGAGAGATATTCCCTCTTCATTGGGTCAGAGCAGTACTAAAGGTTACACAGTTTGTAACATATTAAATGGGTTAAACACAAAATTCTGAATTGTTGCGTATAGTTGTGAATTTGACAGATAAAGACAGTCACAATAGACTACTACTGTCGCAGTTGCATCATGAGAATATTGTCGCAGTTGTGACTTTATTATGGGAAAATTGTCTCAATCTTAACTTTGAAAAATTGTTGCGACTTTACAATGGGGAAATTGTTGGGAATCCGCTGTTTGAGAAGTCGACATTCAAATTCGCACCTTAGTGAATAACCGCCTTAAAATTGGTCATGCACTGGTCAACTAAATGACAAACAGCCAAACAGGGCAAGTGTTAAGGTAATAAAATCAAAGTAGATAGAAGATAAGGGCAGATAGAAGACAATATGATGTGGAGTGGGCATTCAATTGGACGAATATGGCTTAAACCATTATTTTCATCTTATAAACAGTGTGCCGATGAACCATACTGATACTGCATAATCTCCTACTATCGTATTTGTTGTTCTTTGTAACTGCTGAAGACTGGAGAGATGAATTGGATTATACTCAACTTCAAAAATGTTTAAATAGCATTGAATCATTTAGAATATATAAACTGACTGAGAGAGTGAGGCAAATTAGCTAGCTGAACAGGATCAGCGTCGCAATAGAGTACTGGGGCCATCTAAGCATAAGATTTGTTTTGCGTCTTTTTTATACCTCTCTTCATCCCCTTTGATTTACTTGAATCCTTTTTATCTATAAACCTTTACATTCCTCACACTACCCCCCAGAAATTTGCCATGATGGTACAGTCCGAAACTGCAGGAGGGCACACTGAGGCCTGGGTCCACCAGGAGTTTTCCCCGTGCTGTGGTGGGCTAGTCCAACGCTGAAGAACATTCTATGTAGGCAGAAATAAAAGTCTTTGATTTTTCTAAAGACTAAACAGGAATCTTTTCTCTTTTTTTTTTTTTCTGGTACAACACCGTTGAAACCTTACACTTTACCAAGCACAAATGAATGAGCTTTTAGTTTATATATAATTGCAACAAATGTCAATATGCAGTAACATTCTGAATTAAAGCAGTAATTGGTAAAACATTCCTTTTTTTATTATTAAAACTCTTAGACTGCAGAGCCATAGTAAAAGCAATGGCATGCTGGTTTCCATCTCAGATAACTAGTATTTAAGGAAATGAAACTAACAAAACGCTCGGTTTGTTCATTTTATCTTAATGAAGGGAGGAGATCAGCCCTGCCAACTAATTGGTAAGTATGTAATTACTATGAAATGGTTAATTGCGTTGTGTATTTCAAGTACAGTATGATGACAGTATTCTGTTATAGATTTTATAAATATTTCCCCAAATATATTACTGGGAAGCCGATAGCATTGTATTATCTGTGTGGCATCCAGCAATCCTAGTTTTGTCAAAATGCTAATAAGCCCCATAGTTTCAACAAAGGCAGCGGGAAAAGTTCAGACTTGATCCGACAGAGCAGTGTTGTCAGAAAGATATTTTAATACATCCTTGTTCCTGATCTGCAAGTGAATTGTGCATAGCTTGCCACACTTTCTATCAGATTGTGGAACAACAATGAAGACTTGCTGAATAATTCATGGCAGGCAGTTTTCTTACAGCCACTGACTCATCAATCACAGATGACTGTTTAAGTATTCACCTACAGAAAACAATTTATTCACTGGCAGTGTGGCACTTATGAAAGGCTGGTGCTGCAATAACTTTATACAAGCTAACATTCAGTTTTTAGGTATGTGGCATGCCTCATGGGAAAAAAAAACCTCTTTTTAATCCGCGACAAATTGCTTGCTAAAAATATGCTTTTGCAAAACATTGGCCTTACACTACCTATTAGTTGCAAATACTCAAATTCTAGAGAAAGCTTTCTATGGAAATAGTGTAAAATAAAAAAGAGACGAGGTTTTCGATAATAATGGGGAACCTTATAAAACCAATAGTAGATGCAAGTAGTCAGCAGCAAAGAGAACTGTTCGAGGGGTCATTCCCCCTGAAACCGTGTTTTGGACCCGTGTGAGATGACACATTAAACTTATAGGGGGTTATTCATCAAAGTCTGAACTGTCGCGTAAATGTTCGTATTAACGTCCATTCCCGACTTCTCCAACTCCGCTTATTCAACAATCTCTGTGATGTGATGAATTTGCAACCAGTTCTGATGCTTACTCCAGTCGCAGACTGATGAAGCTCTTTGCATCAATTTGCATGCACGTGCACAGGTAATTCCACTATTCAGCAAGTGACGGAGTCTGTCGAAGGGGCTGATTCTGCAGTGTGTACTGCTCCGAATTCACCTGCTTGTCTTTGCCAGATCAGAGTGATGAATTGAGGGGTTTGATGGCAGGGCATCAGTGTTGCTAAGGCAACTATTCATTCAAAAGTAACAATGGCGACTGCGGCTAAATTAGTCTACTGTTAAACATGAACTAGGGACAAGGTGACATATGAAGACAAGTATTTTTCATTTACTTACAATTAGTGGGATATGATGAGACTGATATCACTGCCCTTCACTGGAGGAATTCTCATCCTACTATTGTGCGACTGACTACGACATACAAAATCAGAAAAGTTGGCACGTCAATGCAGTTCACCTTCCATTGCATACCACTATCAATACAGATGGTATTTTTCATTCAGAAAATGTATCCGGGTGCGGAAAAATGACTGAACCTACAACATAGGAAATAATGGGTTTTCACCAGTTTTTATCAGGCAAACCCTTTTTCTACCAAAAAAATAGATGGAATTGCTTAATACCGTAAATCAGTGAAAACAGCTATATCAATATATTGCCAATATTTCACCACCTTTACCAAGTTTTCTTAAAGTTTTTTAATTTTATAACTATCTCCCTTATTGGTTAAATCTCTACTCATGGTAATATGGAAGAACAGCTCTCAGAACCCAAAAAGTGAATATTGAGATATTTCTAGTAAGGCTTTAAAGGAATCCCCAATAATTACTGTACTTGTCTTTTTCCGCAGACATCAATGTTTTTTTTCAAAGAAATCCCAATAAATTCTTAGAGCTGACTTTGACAAGAATTAAATATCTATTCTATCTTGTGTTTGCATACATTATTTAGGAATGATAAATGCAATACATAAGTAAAAATTGTACATAGCCCATAATTAAAAGTAGGAAGGCATACCTTTTATTTGTAAAAAAGTTCTGTTTACACCAGCTGTTAAAGAGCATTGAACCTGGTGGGTGCCTGCATTTGATTGAAATTTGCATTGCGTCTTTCCATGTGCGTTGAACATTCTAATCAGCACAGTTACAGCAATGTCTTATTTAATATGTTTTCTGAAATAGACTACGTACTGTAGAACGCAACATAAATATATATTTTATGCATATCAGTTTAGGTGATGTAGCGTTTCTCTGTTTTGTTTTCTTTAAACTACACTTTCCCTTTATGGGATCATTTTAACTCTGAGAATGAATAAATGAAAGACAAAAAAGGTAAGGGATATTTAAGGGTTAACTATTTAAATGGGACGTAAATGCTTGATAGATGATCGTTTTTTTACAAAATGACATTAAACACATGGAGAAACCTTCAAGAAAAGAAATAAAAAGAAAACAGCAAAGGGTCACATGGTATTGATTTTGTTCTATAAAAAAAGTTCATTCATGAACTCCAATTCCAGGTAAAGGAAGTGGGCCAGATCCTTAGCTATTGATGGCTCCAGAGTTATTATATAATATAATTTATAATATATTCTATAATATAATTATATAATATTTTATATAATTTTCTATCTTCAAACCAAGAAAAGTAAGGGGACTGGGTTTGTAATCCCCTCAATCTCATCAAGATTAGTTATAAAATGTTGGCAATGCCGATTAAAGGTGACTATATACACAGAAATATGGCCATTTGGTTTCTCTGTTTTAGATGACGTGTAGCCGAAATGATTGTATTGCCATTTCACAATTTGTGGTCGCATGAACTGATATTATTGACACTTTGTATAGGACTTCACCAGGATCTGATCATTCGGGTCTAACTGCTGAATAATCGGATGTCTAAAAACTGGCAGAAGTAAAACATAATGGGTTAAAATTCTGTCATTGTAGGCTTCTGTGTCAGAGTAGTATCAGCAATCCCATCATCCTACCCTCCTCTGCTGATTACTGAGTATTGTATACACAATAATTACAACATTGGTACATACTTTCCATAAAAGAAAACGTGAAAGCCCACTACCCCCCCCCAAAAAAAAATGATATATATATATATATATATTGCTTTTGACTTGATAAAGAGAGGACGGATCTCTCGAAAGCTTGTCTATTTTAATGACTGTTATTCCAATAAAAATGTCTCACCAAGCATTGCAATACTCAATTTTTTGCATCTGTGGACACACGATCACTCTACCCTAACATACATATATATATATACAGTTTATATATATATATATATATATATATATATATATATATATAGTGTATTGATTGTGACCTGATGAAAGGAGGACAGACCTCTCAAAGCTCGTCTAACTAAACTGTCTGTTAGTCTAATAAAAAAGGTATTACTGAATATCGCAATACTCACATATATATATATATATACGTTTGTATATATATATATATACTGTATACAGTATGCATAGATTCCTCTTGTCAGTGCTATCTAGCATCTTGTTAAGAAGGTCTGAGATTTTTCTGCAGGGAAGTAGGATGAGGAATGAGACAAAGGCATAGCCATGAGTCATAATGTCTCTTAATAAGGAGGTGTGAAAAATGTTTTCTAAATATTGTAGCTGTGCTGTTGTCTGTATGTGATTATAATGTTTATGCTAGAAGCAAAGAAACAAAAGCGGATAACATCTGGCTAGGAGAAAAAAAATCTTACAGAAGCACAAGAGATAAAAAAGACCACAGAACAAATCAAAACTGTTAAGTTTCACCACAAAGCAATTCAAATGCCAATATAATATTACATAATAGGTTGGACTAGATTTCACCTGTGAAGTGCCTTCGTTATTTTTATACATGTGTTGCCTGTAGCGTTTAGCTGTGGTGCATTGCCTTATGTGCAGTCATGGCCAAAAATTTTGAGAATGACACAAATGTTAATTTTTACAAAGTCTAC
>WMED01007017.1:0-17966 GCA_019650415.1 Pipa parva
TCTGATATTATGCTTTTGCAAAACAAGACATCACTACTGGTAGTAATACACTTTCCTGCTACTGTACATGGACACGTACTAATGTCTCTTACATTGTAGGGCAGGTTCTCACACTTACCATAGAACAGATAGCTGAAGACAGTCTGTAAATCCTTGTTGTTTGTCAAGCTGTTTAACACATATTGGTGACAGGATTCAGCCAAAAAGAAGATGGGAGAAAAGCAATGAAGCAGACGAGAGCGTAGAAGTAACAAGGACAGCCACTCAGGGAAAATCTTAAGAGCTCCCAACAACGAAACATGTCGGGCGACTTTCTGCATTGGGAACAAAAATATTCTTAATTCTTCAAGTCATCATCACAATTTCTCCCATTAAAATAAATTATTATAAGTTTTTACCACCTGGAAAATTCCCAGAATGCTCAATTTCTGTACTTCCTTTGCCTGACATGCTGAGAGACAGTCAGGATTTGTGGCCCAGTAGGAACCCTTGGTATTAGGTGCCTGTTCCCTGATCTTTTTCTATATCATGAAATAGACGAAACAATAGACAAGCTCCAAATTTATTTTTAATTGCTGCCGAATTTTGAGGGGTAAATTGTATAGGTCAAAACAGAGGTGCCTGGAAATGATAATGCAACATTAGCAGCACTGTTGAAGAACAAAGATACTATATATATCCTATTCTTACACTATAATTTGCACTCAGGGGTGATTCACTAAGGTGCGAATTCGACTGTATTCCCATAGTAAATCTGCTACAATTCGCTCATTGTAAAGTTGCTACAATTTTTTTTAAAGTTAAGATTGCGACAATTTTCCCATAATAAAGTCGTGACCGTGACAATATTCTCATTATAAAGACGCGACTGCCACAGTAGAAGCCTATTATGACTGTCTTTATCTGGCGAATTCACACCTATACGCAACAATTCGGACTTTAGCGAATGACCCCCCATTAATCTGATCTTTCAGTGGCTCCTCTTTCCTTTCCATGTATTTCATGCGTTTGTCGTTTTGCTAAGTTTTCTCTAGAATCTTTGTATCACTCAGTTTTCTGGGAATGAAAACTTTGACTTTACCGAATTCTCACGAATCCAGCAGGAGTAAATGCAGTCTTACTTTCATTAACGCCACAAACTTTTCGATGGGTTCTTCTTCCCCAGGAAACTGTTTCTTCAGTCCTTCTGCAAAACCCGTTTTGCCTGCAGAAAGTTGGTACCTTCTCTGTGCGATGGTGATGGAGTCATATGGATCTGCCAGACGGTTCCATTGGAGCTGTCCTTCTGTTAATTGGTCCATGAGAATACGTAGCATACCATCTTCATGCATCTGCCCCACATAGTGGATGCCTATGTGTGGAAAATAAATATACAACGGTCAATTAAATTAACAGTCCATTTAGATTGTACAAAACCTAAGCTAAGATTAATATATATACCACGCATATAATTGTAAATATTTTAATTCAGAATTAATTAAACTGTTGTCCATACTATGATACTATGTAATTAATACATGTTTTATATTGCATATGCAAAATCTTTCAGGAGCATTAAATGAGATCTGTAATAATGCTTGAGTAAACAGTTGATGCTTAACATATCGTTATATATTTTGATATAAAAAGAATAGTCCCATCCACCTTAAAACTTCTGTTTCTCCCTGTTCCCAGTACATTATCTTAGGCTACTGAATATAGCATTACTAACTGTCTGAGCAATCAGCCTATCAGAAACTTGTGGGTGGGGCTGGGCAATCCTTCTCTCTCCTCCCTCCAGCATGCACAGTGATTTGTCACACTGAATAGAGGAAGTAGAAAACAACATGTGCTGCAGTGAACAGTTTAGCAAGATCAGATCATTTACTTGGTGGATTAATGATGAAAGCAGTGAGGGGGAGATGGAGGGGCTGGGGGGGGGGGAACTGGAGGGCAGAGGCGGCTCTGGCCCTATTGGCGTCCCACCCTGGCGCTTCCCCCCTCCCGCACCGCCCCCTGGCGCTGCAAGGCCTGCAATTGCCATGGAAGTGTTTGGGGAAAGAGTTCAGCTAAATAGTGCAAACTTTGCCAATCGCTAAAATGGGATCAGCTCTATTACTTCTCTGCATCCCTTCAGAGGAATAAAACTACAAGTAACCAGTGTATTTTATAACACGTTTCTCACCAACGTCAAACTCGTATCCATTTTTCTGGAAGGTGTGGCAGCTCCCTCCTGCCTGGTCATGCTGTTCCAAAACGAGGACCCGTTTTCCAGATTTTGCTAGTAAAGCAGCTACTGACAAACCACCAATTCCACTGCCAATTACCACAGCATCCAGATTAGCAGGGATCTTGTCCTGGGAAAAGCCTGTAGAGAAAGTTGAAGATTACTAGTTTGTGGGAAGCAGAAGAGTAATTTAATGGCAACAATACATGTCAACTACCTCTGAAAATGAAATGGAACAGACCAAGGCATACAAACAAAGCCTAGCAGGCATTGCCAAAAAGAATTGTCAGTTATACCTTTCACAGGTTTAAAGAGATTTTTATATATTCTTTCACACTGCATATTTCATATGCCTCCAATGGTAAAGGAATATGTTGTCATGTGGTCTAGTACTGTAGGTCACATATGAGGTGTAAGTGCTATTGAAAATGAACACCAACAAAATAATTCCACTGCTGAAGTAAAAGAAAGTGGCTTTTCAGATTTTGTGTCTGGAAATTAAACACATTATATTAGGAATGAACAAATCTTGATAATATTATGACATTAATACAAACTCTGTCACTACTCATATAAAAGCCTACTATTCAAACCACTGCATTACTGCTAGAGTTACTAACCCTAATGTCTTCAAAACATATGGTAGTACTCAGAGCCTACAGGTATATCTCTCTACTAATGTATTCTGCTATTCAGTTACTCTTTTTTTACACAGGTATGTTAGATAAAGATAGTTACAGACACAATGATTTATTCTAATTAATGTAACATGAATTAATGCTAGGGTTTAAGAGTGACTAAGGTAGGAAGGTCGCTTTTGATGAGGTGGGCTAACATGATAGAAAATAATGTAAACAGTAGCTAGACCATGGACAGAAAGCCTTAGATTTTATTTTTATTTTTCAAGGGTATCTTTCAAGACTGAGGGGGGAATTCACTATGCTCCGAAGTGAGGTGCGTAGTGTTCGCCTCACTTCGGAAAAACTGAAATGCGCATGCTGATGTCCTGCACGCGGACATCAGCATGCGCATTAAAGGGATTCCCCTCCCGGCGAGAGCACTCGAGTCTCCTTGCCGGGAGGGGAATCCCTTTAATGCACATGCTGATGTCCGCGTGCAGGACATCAGCATGCGCATTTCAGTTTTTCCGAAGTGAGGCAAACACTACGCACCTCACTTCGGAGCTTGCTGAATTCCCCCCCTGAGAATGCATTTGAGGATACTTACTTTGTCGTAGTACTTTGTCTCTGACTCTTTTATCTGTAACCAGAGGTTGATGAGGGAGCGTGGAGTCCTCTTTAAAGAAATTTCCCCAACCTTGATAGATCCGTAGGTACAGGTATAGACCCAGCAAAGATATAAGCAAGATTAATATTCCAACCACCAGCATGATGAGTTACAGTCATGCAATTCTCCAGGTACTGTAGATAGAAAAAAACATGATCTCCTTCTTAATGACCCTATGGTAACCCCCATGCACTCTTGTGAAAGGAAGCGTATGCGCACCCTAGTACTCCAGTTACAACCTTCATAGGAACACTAAGCAGATGCAGTTACATGAAACTGCACAACAGAAAAATGGCATCATAGACATACTAATGTCTTCTGTAGCACTGCCAGATACACTTGTGCAGTTATCCACTGCAGACACCTAAGGCGACTTTACCAAGAGAAATCTCGTTTTGTTCTCCCGAGATGTCATTTAAGATCTCAAGATCGAGTTTTCAAAATTTTTTTTTCTCCATGGAAAGGTAGACATGCTTTACATTAGTAGCATAGCTACCTTTCCATGGAAAAGTATAGAAAAATTTAGGATCATGAAACTCGATCTCGTGATCTCAAATAAAATCTCACGAGAATAAAACGAGATTTCTCTCGGTAAAGTGTGAAAGACCCAAAGCAGTTTTTCCAATTTTAATAAAATTAGAATTGTCGGTGATGCACATTGAACTACTGAAATACATGACCTATAAACAAATATAAATAGCACACAGTGATACTCCCCCAGCACACAATATTAAGGTGCAATATCCAACAGTAACTATTGATACATGAATATGGTTCTGAATAGTAAAAAGTAATTGGCCTACACATCACTAATACATAATTGCATTCAGTGATATAACAGTAATTTTGCCAGCATTACAAACATATCCTACAGATACACTGCATATTCACAGTCATGCTAATGAAACACAATGAAGTCACAGAAAGCACTATTATATATTATGTATTATGATACATAATCTTACAGGATTTTCACTAGACTAGACAAGAACAGTCATTACATGTGCTACTACTGATAAACACATATTTAGTAGTGACACTAGTGTTATTTACATTACATGCACACACTATTAGTGAGACGCTAATTTTAGACATTATGAAATACCTACCAGCTTTAGTCTGTCACATTAATGGCACATGGTGTTCATGTTTATCTGTATGTAGACTTGCAATCCACTTAAACACAACTCTAAAGCACATACACACACTAATATACATACACAAAATGCCAACACAGTGAAACAGTTTCCTAATTAATGAATCTGGCACACTTACACAGAGAGGTGGAGAATGTACAAAGGCATACACACGCAGAGACTCACATGCACAAGTGCTGGCTCTGCACACTGGCCTACAGGAAAAGAGCTTATCTAATGATCACTGGCACAAGGTTTCAATGGACAAAGGTTCTTTCTTCTCAGAGAAATTCCCAGGGATAACATTTACTGCTGATCCACTTCATTTTTTTTTTTTTTATTCCCCCTGTGGACTCTCTAACATCTTTCATATCTATAAACCTTCTTCTCCTTATCTCCTTGCTCTGCGGAGGGTTATTCATTATAGCATGGATTCTCACACCCAGTTTCCATTCGTCAACTTGCCCATTGCTATCGTAGTCAAGTCTTCACATAAATCATCATAAAGTATATGATGCCATAATATCTTTGCATTTTTTTCTCATTTAAATTTGCAGGCATCTTTTCTCTTTTAACAGGGAGTATGTAACCAGAGAAGGCAACTGCTACTGGGCCTGTTGTGATATCTTATTAATTAATTGTGTTTTCTATCATTTGTCTGACAGTTCAAGGAAAGAATTTATTCTTGTTCTTGACATTTTTCATGGACCAGTGAGAAATAGTTTCTTGAATATAAGAAATGCAGCAGAAACTGCTGTACGTGGAATCGAGTTAGTCAAGAACCAGACCCAGGAAGCTGTTGAGGCTATTAAACAGTCATTACTATGTATTTAACAGTGAATTTCACATAGGATAACATTTTAACAATACTCAGTGTAAAATAATTGCATGCAAATAAGACTATCCAATAGTAGAAACTTCTAAAAAAAATTGTCCATTTTAATCAGCAGTTCTCAACCTGGGGGTCAAATATTACAAAAATTGGGCTTGATTTAATAAAAAATCAAAAAAGTATGTGAGTATTTTTTTTTTTAATTCAGGAAAAAAACCTTTATTGCATTTACATCTTCATTATGCTTAGCTTGCAGTCACAAATTCTACCAACTATATCTAAATAACATTAGCGCCCATGGGTGATAAGAATGGGCAGAAATAGGCTATTTGACCCTGTTATCTAGAACATTCTTAAAGGACCAGTACACCAAAAAAAAAACAAAAAAAAAAAAGCATCTGGTGAATATGTTATCTTTGTTGAATTCCTTATTTGCGTTATTTGTAGTTTGTTTTCATTCCTTGTGGCTGCAGCCATTGCTGCTAAAAATGTCAGGGCTTCACTGCTATTGATCACCTGTTCATAAGGTTTACTCACTTCTGAGGTAGGATCAGTTGTCTCAGAAAGGAAAGGGGTAGCTTGGTATTTTTCCCAGCTTGTGTTTGGCAGAGTTAGGTAATAAGAGAGGTCTTATCCAAGTTGCCTGCGTAATACTTTAATCGCATATGGGTCTGTGGTTAATTTCTGGTTTAGTCCCACAGCCGCATGGTGTTGCTAGCTGAAGAACAAACTCTCGGTTAGAGGGCGCACTTATCCTGAATGCTATGTGGGGTAATCAGTAGTTTAACTACAAATTTTTTTCAGCCAAAATATATTTGGTAGAAGCATCAAATAAGGCTTATTTATTAATTTTAGCGGAAGTTTGCTTATGCTGTCTCCGGCTGCTAGACACACACCCCTCACTTTTTTATGTAAGGAATGCCTTGAATTATGAAGTCATAATATATACATTACTCAAAGATTAGGCGGATGGAATATTCCAATACACATCAGGCACTCTTTCCTGAACAATTACAGATGTCAAATTTTTATTGTGTATGAAATATAAATCATTCTTATAGGATATATCATTTATTTTTCCTTTCAACGTAAATTTTAGAATACATTCTAATTAAAATAAATAAAATTCTACATAAACATAACATACAGTTAGATATATGTCTTTTTTTATTGAAAGTGAAATTTGTACAACACAAAGAGCAAATGCTAATTACATGCCGCGATATTTGGGGCTAATATATAAAGTATTCTCATAAATATCTGGCAGTGTATGCTGACAACTGAAAATCTGGCTAATACCACAATTGACATTTCAACAAAGGCCTTATAGCCTGCTGCCTGCTTAACATTACAACTTATCAGAAGGAATTTTACATAACCAGACAAGGTAAATATAAAATTTAATAAACCCTTTGATTAAATTCCTTAATGACAGAAATACACAAAAATAGTAACCCTAACACTGAAATATAAATGATTACACAATGCATTTCTCACATGATTAACAGCCAGCTACAATAAATGGGTTCTTTGAAGGATAAATGTCCCTGCAACCAAACACAGACAAATGATAATGATTGCAAACTAAAATGAATGCAAATGGAGAGATTACAGTACTGTAAAATTATAAAATATTGATCAAAGGATAACACTGTTTTTACAATATAAAATGGTTTTCTACATAGGAGGTGAGCATCAATATAGGAATAAATTAAAATAAAATATTATAGTTGAAATGATGACATGAGAATGCTTAAAGCACATGGAGAGTTTTGGGGGATGCAAATGTGGCAGTTACACAAGTTCCATAATAAAGACCCATGCAGTTAACTACCCCTGCCTGGCACTGGTCTGACAAACATACCATCATATGGGGATTAATTCCAGTTTTGCTCAGGACCCCACTCTGTCTAGAACGGCCCTTTGTGTATATATATATATATATATATATATATATATATATATATATATAGATCTTACTTATTTATTGATAAATTATTTTAAGCTTCATTAGTACTGTCTAGTCTTAACATACCCATTATTTTTAACATCTCCTGACCTGATATTAATGAACTGTATTAAAAAAAAAAAATTAAAGTTGTAGGACTTATTTGACTAAATAAGATGAGATAAATAAAATCTGGCATTTCCTGAAAATGACTTCAACTCAAACAACTGCATTTTGATGTTCACAGGTAGAGCTGGGAAATGTTAGTACCATCTAAAATGATAAAAAGTGGAACCGCAATAAGGTTGGCATAATTTTGCAGTAATGATCTCCAAGATATGATATATATATCCCCACCATAGACATTTCCTAAATCACCTTAATATTTATGTCCCTTTGTATTTCTAGCTAACTCGTATTATATAGCTAAAATATATTTTTAAGTGGCACAATGATTTGGAAGACAAATCCACTAAAATCACATCGAACTGATGCAAAATACAGTAAATGAAGCAAAATGATAAAACTCTTAGTAAACAGGAAAAATTGGAGCTATTAAAGAGATAAAGACAGTGACAAGTAGTTATGTGTGCTTTGCCTCTTTACAGTAAAATGAATGATTTAGTCTTGTACTTATATGGAGAAACCATGGTAATGTGGTATTTTTATTTTCGAGAGGTTTCTTCCGAAGATAGAATAAGTCATCGGGTAACAGAGGGTTTCTTGTTATTTCTTAATAGACTCATTCCACTGCTAGAAAATATAGAAAAATTATCCCCTCTCGGAAAAGAAATCATCCTAAGCAAGTCTAGGGAGCATGTTTAGTAAGAGCAGAATGCTTTGAAAAGCATTTTACCCTGGTCATCTTTCTTCCATTTTAATTACCTATTCCGTTTTTCCCATTGTCTCCCTGCACATTTTGATTGGGTTTTTTTTAGCTCTGCAATGGTATTCACCTTTAGAAAAAAAATCAAATCCTTTTTAATGCGACTTTGCATAAAAATGTTTGCCAGGCCTTGAACGGGCAATGAACTTTCTTTTGAAAAAATCACTGCTTCCAAAATGGTTTAAAATTCATCATCCTCATACAGTTGTTTTCAATCAAAAGTTTTCATGTGAATTCAGTCAAATCAAACTGAAAAGGAAAAAACCCTCTTGGTAAATATGTCACTGAATCTAAGGGAAAGGCTTCACAAGTGATTTTGTTAAAAATAAACATGACAAAACACAGACATAATGTTGACTGATCACTTTGAATGGCAACTTCATGCTATTTCTTAACGCTTTGTCCATAGGTTATTTATCGCGACAAAACTCACAAAAATATGTACCCTTGACCTAATGTACAATTTCTTCTCCATGTTCCATTCCTAAATGTTTTCAGTTGAATTTTTATTCTCTTAAAAATCAGTTGATTTTTTAAAGCAATAACACTTTTTCAGTATCCATGAGTGAAGGTGTTAGTATTTGTTAAAATTACAAAAAATGCTTTTTTTTCCCAGTTATGTGTCATATAAATAAGTGGTATTGGAGGGTATCATATTTATCAGGCTTGCTGTAATAAAGAAATCCTTAAAAAATGTCTAGTAGACTGTAAAAAGACTGGATAATTTCTTTAAGTCATTGCTACAAGCAAGTGGTTTGTTGACTTTGCATCACAAACCTTTCCTTCTGTAACAAGACACCTCTAAACCTACACCTAGTAAGTGGTGCAAACCTAGTACCTATCTTCTATTACTTTCATATAATTTGGAAATTCCTGCATTATGTGACATACCTAAGCATTGTGTTTGGAACAATATTAATGTATGCAGAGTTCATATATAATCATTTGCATCCTTGTCTATCTTTAACTGTACTTACTGGCCAAATATGGCTTTCTTTGTCATTGAATCATGGCAGTTTAATATTACTAAACCGGAGCCTATTTTATGATTGATTTAGAATGCAAAGTTGCTCTTCTTGGGATTAAACGCAGTTGATTGTTGTCAAAGCTAGGATAACCTATTTCCTTTTTAGGAACAGAGATGGATTAATAAAGGTTTAATATATGATATAGAATAAATTCTATAATCAAGTGAAGAAGTAACTGTGTATGTCCGAGAAGCAAATAGTATAGTGATACATAAACTGTTGTAGAACAAATACTAAGTACTAAAGAAGCACTGGGCAACACTGTGTGGTCTATTGGAAGATATGAAACTATCATGTGCACCTAGAGGCGACTTATGTGTATGAATATCAACTCATAGATGATAAATGGTGAAAGTTTATATACACTTTTTTGTGGTTCTGAATGGGATAAAAACACAAATGAGATAATTGTGAGTTTCTAGTAGACCCAGCTGACAGGGACCCACTGTGGTTCTGAGTGCAACTTCTCTAGAGCAACCAACAAGTCCTGGAAAGTCTGATCAAGATCAGAGTTGACTAAACTGAGGTCAAAGTAATGCCCATAAGCCTGGTGGAGCCGATCGCTCTCCTCTTCAATGCACAGAAGCTCACCATCCTGTGAAGATATAAGGAGGAGATTAAAATGAACAAAAGAAGGTGATAAGGCAGGGGTATAAAATATATTGCTGTTTAACTGTAAAATGTAGTGGTTGTAAAGAAGAAGAATTGGAAAAGGGTATGTGCTACGAGAAGTGGTTCAGTATGCAATCACGCAAGCACAGCTGCATAGTATGAGTAAATAGAGGGGGTTGGTTTATGAAACTTTTGATGGCTAAAGGTAGAACTACCACAAACATATGGAATGCAGCATCCATGGTTGCTACTGGGGCCTTATCCTCTGGAGATTCAGCTGCTCTGCAGACCATTGCTGAAGCTCTCAAACTTCTTAGAGGCAACTTATTTTCAGGGTTAATTGGTTAATTGGGATTTGCAGTTCTAGGAGGAGTCCCAGTGAAGATTTTGACAAGAGCCTGTTGGCTTCTTGTGCGCTAGTGCTGGATGCATGCGTATTTAAAGGATCAGTAACACCAAAAAAAAAAAAAAAAAAAAAAAAAAAAAGAGTAAAAATGTCCATTTGAATTAGCATGGCAGTTACAGCAAACAGCACCTATAAAAATGTTATCTTTGAAGCTGAATGAATTGATTTTTTCTGTTTGCTTTGTTTTTTCTTTACTGATAGCAACCATGTTGTAAACAGACCTCCCCCAGTCTCATTGTTGTTTTCTAGGGTGCTTAACATAAAGCATATTCAGGATGTTCCCACAAGAGTCCTGCTTTTATAGTTAAATATGTTACTATTTGAAAGCACAAATTGAATATATAGTAAATATAAATGCATTTGAAGCATTTTCATTTTTCATCTTACTGAAGTAACAAAATAGAAAACCCTGGGTTTGAATTTTGCATCAGAGCCAACAGACATTCAGTTTTAATTAAAAATTGTTTTAATTGGGGCAAAGTATAACAGGAGCAATGAAGAGAATAAACTTAAGTTAAGAATATAGGACCATTTTTAACCAGCACTCACAGATAGCTGTTTAGTTGTAAGCCCAACCTCCACAGCGGACTGATTGTTAGATTTCAGGGTCTGGAAGTCAGGGGCCCCAATAAACACAACGTAAGGAACAAACTCTGCTGTCCGCAGAACCTTCACAGCCTGAGAAGAGAGCCAGAAAAGATGGAGATTCTGGTAAAACATTTGTAAATTCAGGTTTGCTGCCTACCCATTTACACCACTGCTAACAAAGCAATGTCTTGCCCTACTGTCAACTAAGTTCTAAAATGCGTCCCTCCCTAGACACTCAAACCACCTCCCTGCCTCCCTCCAAATGCCTAGAAAAAGATGAGTAAATCCAGTGCACCTATTGAAATATATAATACAGATATACAAATGGGCATTAGATAAAACACACATCTTAAGCCCCTACATATTTTAGTTTATTCTATATGATAAGTATTTGTCAACTCCAGGATGGGTTATAGAGATGGGATACTGGTTTGCATTAGGCTGGTAATGTGCTACTGTTATTAACAGACCTGGGGGTTTACATCCAGCACACACATTTTTCCTGATGCCACAACTTCCTGGATGGAACTGATTTTGGTGCCATATAGGTTCCCTTCATATTCTCCATGCTCCAGATAACGACCAGCTTTGATATCCTGTTCCATTTCTGCTCTGGTTACAAAAGAATATGACTGCCCATCCCATTCACCTTCCTTTCTTTTTCGGGAAGTGTCTATAGAAAAAAGAGCTGTTATTGAATATATTCTGTGATGCCCACACACATAGACATGGGTTGGGTTTTTACACTGTTTCAGGTGCTTAACTATAGATAATGCTACAGGGAAGAAAGACCTGATGCCTGGTAGTGACAGGGCCCCAGGCACATTTAATGTCTTTTATCCTGGGGACAGGGAATATCATACTGTATTGTAAAATACTCCAGTGTTGGACTGGCCCACCAGTACACAGTAAAAACCCCATGTGGACCCAAGACTTAGTCGGCCTACCTGAAAATTTAGGGATTTTTTTACTAAAGTCTGAATTGTTGCATAAAGGTTTGAATTCACCAGTTAAAGATGGTCGCAATAGACTGCTTCTGTCACAGTCACGACTTCATTATGGGAATATTGTCGCAGTTGTGACTTTCTTATGGGAATATTGTCATGGTCACTACATTAATATTGTCACAGTCGTGGATTTGCTATGGGAAAATGCTGTTTGAGAATTCAACTGTTGAATTCTTACTTAAGCCAATACCCCCCCTCATTCTGTACAATCATAGCATATTCCCAAGGGTAGTGTAAAGCAAGTAGGAGAGTGAAGACAGAAAGTAGCAAGGGTACAAGGAAATCATACAGAATAAAGAGGGGAATGCAGAGACAAGAATTAATTCTTCTTAATAAATAAGCCCATGATTTTTTATTTTCCTGGTGGGACCCTCTGTTTTCGTTGTGGGCCCCTGGGCCAAAAGAGTTATGAGGAGATCCCTAGATTCTGGTTTTATTTATAGAAATGGGATATAGAAGGGAATCATCTTTAAACTCACATGGAGTGGTGGTACCATATCTTGAGGAGTCATAGGTCAACAGTTTGTTCTTTAAGCTTCTCCTCCCTACCCCCTGTGCACCAATTAAGATTAAAGTCTTCCTTCGGAAGGGGGGCATACGTGCAACCTCTTCGTATATAAGTAACTCATGGCGGTCAAACTCTGCAACAAAAAAAAATTGTCGGATACAAAGCAGTTAACTGTAATTTTGTCACCTTCATAATCACTCAATTTTATTCCTGTTGGCATTTCTAGAGTATCCCATATGTGATAATATCATGATAAAATGCTCAGTAAGAGGGGTTGTCTAACACTTCTCTTTTCTGGCACTGAACTCTCTTACACTTAAATCCTCTTGTGTTTTGCTCAGAGGAGCAGCATTCATGCCTCAGGCCTTAAAGATCAAGAAATAATAGGAGAAGTCATCAAAATCATCCCAAGTGCTTATGTGCTCTCACTGTAATGTTGTAAAGTACATACCTTGGGAATCACAAGGCCAGAGATGATATACAACATCTTCCAGTTGATGCTACATATGAACTGCTTGACCAGAATTTCAGCCAAGGCACCACTAACTTATATCTTCTCCCAAAGGAATCCTATAGCTAATCCTTCACCTTCCTACAAACCTACAGACACACTCATAATTGTTCCCTGCTCCATCTAAAATCAGATTAGTGGGGAAAGGCAATAGTTCAGGGTAAAGGAAGAAAAAGCAGGATTACTCATTTACAATCTGTAAATCTGCACAAAATGTTTGCAACAGGGAGCAGAGCTGTAAATGTATAAACCCTAATGGTAAGTTCAGATGTGCATGTCCAGCAGTTAAAATGAATACTTTCAGAGCCCATATATCACCTTTATGGCACCATTATGTATGAAGTGTATGTGTAAGCCTTTACCTGCATTTTTTGTGGTTACATACATAATCCTCTTCTTTTTCTTTCCACCAATACTTCCACATAAAGCACCTACAGAAAAAATACACTGCTGTCACACATACATAGCTTAACTACGGTCTCAACAGGGATCTGTTAAAATTGAGATGCAGTGCAAACTTTGATCCACGATTGAGTCAACAATTTTACATTTTTTTTTTAAATTTAGCAGTAAAGCAAACTGGCGTCACATTTGTGAATGTTGTGTAGAGAGCAATATTAAATGCAGCTGTAAAGCAAACTCTATTAGCTCATTGGGATGTACTTACAAGTACAGTCCAGTTGCTTGCTGTGCTGTGAACCTTGCAGCACATTTTCCCTATTACAGTGCAGCTGTTCCTATTTGCAGGGGCTAAAGTGATATGCAAGGTAATCATCACAAGCACGCATACATGAGACTGGGGGAAAGAATGCATGAATGTGTTTGGAAAAAATATAACAGTTAGTGCTGAAATAGTGCATTTGTACATGACATCACTCTGCCACTCATACTGTAATACTAGGAACGTGTAAATTGTTCAGTAGATGCATGAATTCTTGACCGATCTCTCCAAATCTGGATATTCAGCAAAAATCATGAATTTCTGCAATATGGTGAATTCTCTCAAAGTTCAAGCCATTGAGCTGACTATATAATTATGCAACACTTTGCTCTTTTATCTTTGAGTATTCGTCATGCCCCGGAGTGACGACTCAATCAAGGCTTACGGCCATGAGTTCGCAAATGTGACTTTACTAAATAAAAGTGTCCAAAGTATAAAAAGCATGGTTTGTAATTTATACAACTATTCTTCTACGACAGTGCTTTTTATATTAATATTTACATATTAGCAGTATGTAGAAATGAATATATTAAGAGATGGTTACAGTGGCTTTGACTTGTTTAGATCAATGTAAAGATGACATCACTTTACAACAAGATGCCTTTTTATGATGAAAATACTCCACTGCTACTGTTTACCTGACTGTGCTTGGAAAGTATTAAACAATTTTTTCTGCGACTGCACCAATACACTGTTAAGTGAATATGCACATTTGAACACTATAATACTGGTGAATTGTTGCGTAGTATGTTGAATTCAGAGAGCAAAATAAATAGCTTATATGCATTGTTCCTGCTGACAGTTATTAAATAAACCTGAGTACATTTATGGGAGTCCTACATTCAGTCAGTCTCCTTCTGCCTGCATTGCATTTACAGGTACAACCTCATAACTCTACAGACTGAAATGTCTACTCATGTCAGTAAAGGTGTAAAGTAACAATTAGTTAAACACTAATTAATTCTCAGAAACAAGATTCTGTTATCCATACATCATTGTGTACATCATTGCTAGTATAGAAAAGTAAAGCTCTAACTAGTCTTCTACTCTAACTATATTGCATAATGCATACAGTGGTACGCTACTAAAATCCCCTAATAGTAGTAATAAGTACACAAAGAAGACTCGCAATTAAAGGCCACCACTAACATGTTTGCTATTTAAATTTGTTTGCACACAATACAGTATCTTCATATGAAGTGATAAGTGCCTAGATACAGCACCACAACAAGCAAGCACACACGTTAGGGGTCAGAATGTACTAACCTGAATTTGGAGTCAACTCCCCATCTCTTTTAACAAAGGCTTTACGCTTCTCCTCCAGTAACTGGCTAGGAATCAAACCTGCAGTTCCACCCTTCACTAGACATGCCTGTGGAGGTGTGAGTAAAACCGGAACTTGAAAAACATAAACAGACCTAATAAAAAACTTTTTTAATAATGACTTACAAATGAAGTGCTCATATGATACACAGGGATATTAAACATACATTAAACATACAGGAATGTAGGATCCCACTTCTGGTGAGATGTTAAATTACCAGAACTGGAGGATATCAAATCTAATAGCTGAAAAACCCTAGCAGTGGTGAGACATAAAACCCAGTAGATGGAAGGATCCTATAATTGAGGGCATTTTTGAAAGCACTGGGTAGAAGAATACTATCCTTGAGGTATTTAACACAAAGGCTCAATGGAGACTAAGGAGATGATAGACAGAAAGGGTTTGGTGATCCCATGATTATTGAAAAGATAAAAACATATAGCTAGTAGACAAAGAAAATTGTTAAGATGTTAAACACTTGGGTCTGTAGGGCATGATGGTCCCCAAAAGGGGTTAGGGGGTTGTTAAGTCTGGTGATATTTTACTAAGTCTTAAACCACAAGATTTAAACACATGAAGATAGAGAATCCAAAGGCAACTTAGGTTTTACCATGAAGGGTTGAATGACCCCCAAGGAAAAACTAGAATGGATGATTTGTTAAACACTGAAGTTGGAAGGACGTAAAGACTGCAAAGATTATTCACACACAAGGACCCCAAAACTGGTGAGATGGTAGACACAAGAATTATGTGGGATATTATGCACAGGTGTATACTTTTTACGCTTTTAAAATTCAAAAGGCAATAGTTTGAAGATCACAAGATTGTGGAGATTAGGTAAACACACAGGGTGGCATGTACCAAGACTGGAAAAGTGATAAACATAAGATTGATGAACATCAAGATTAGTAAAATAAGACACATGGATAAGGAACTCAAGATTAGTGGAGAAATAAACAATCAGTGCTGAGGAATCCATAGATCTGTAGGATGTTACATAAGATGGGACAAATGAGCCCCAAACTAGCGAAATGCTAAATATGTGTCAAAAGTCATTGAAAGTGGTGAGATGATGCCTAGAAATTGAGGATTCCATGAATTGTTAGGTTTGTAATCTCATGGTGCCAAAGTTTCCTAAAATTGATACAAAGTAAAGAAACACAGATGGCTGGTGGATCCCAAGGTTTCTGAGTATATAAATACATCTTTGTAAATAAGCCTGAAACAGGGGTGATATTGAACACACACACAACTGAAAGACTCTGAAACACGCAGAGATTGATGAATAAGTGAAATACAGGGATAATCCCAAACATGGAATTTGTGATAGTATGAAATTGAAATAGAGAGGATTGTTAAGAGGATAATAAACAAAGATGGAAAGTGTGGTGATTTTACTATTTTCCACCCACCTGCCACCAGTTGGGGTCCTCTTGATTAACAATTTGTAGGAGGTCCCCTGCTTTAAATGCCAAACCGGCCTCTTTACAGGGGATCAGACTGTCATTGGAAGGGTCATAACTGAAATGGCACTTTACAAACACCTGTAAATGAACAGTTTAACAATACCTAATATTTCAGAAAGTTATTTCTGGCTTTCAGAGTCACACTTCTTGTTTAATTATGTGTTGTGGCTTGGTTTGTGCTTCAGTTAACTAAAACCATCAAAATGTTCATAATACCAATATTTGTTAAAACCCCTAGATCCCTGATGGTTCATGATTTGTTTCATACAAATCAGTTATGAAATGACCAATTACAAAGCAAAAGTGATAAGAAATAACAGATAAAATCCAAGGATTCAGGTAAAAAGCAATGTGAGTAGCTATAATTCAATTAAAAGTCAAGTCTAGTTACAAAACCACCTCATATGTAAGAAATTTTTTCTCCCCTGACTCTCTGAGTATTGGGCAGGAAAGTAATAAATCAAATGCAATGGTCTTCTGCAATCATATTCCACTTTGTGCAGGAGTGGTTTCTGGAGTTAAGGATATGGTGCTAAGCTGGAAAAGGAAAATGCATTTATTGGCTGTCTCCATCTATAGTCTTTAAATGATCTTTAATCTGTCATAACCCACATCTTGAACTGTCATCTTTGATACCACGACTAAAAATAAAAAAGCCATTAAGCTATTTAGTGCACCAGTCCATTGCTTTCTTTTACATTGTTTGCATTACAACTGATAAGAAATTGTCTCCTACCACTTTAGGAACTGCATTATTTTATCAGGGAGTGGCTAATACAATATAAGTAAGCAGTAGAACCACAATCATTTCAATAGAACCACAATCATTTCAATAGAACCCAGTAGGTCCAAAGAACACAGAATATGTCTTTTGGAGGGTGGGTTATTTTATGAGTGACACTGACAGTGATGTATCAAGATTGATTAATTAAATCTCCAAAATCATTTCCTGGCAAAAAGAAATAAATTCTTACTAATTAATAAGAATATTTTACAGATCATTACCATATTTTAAATGGTCTTATTAAAATGGTCATGCAGGAAACTCCAGCACAGCAGCAAAGTAAAATTAGACTTTTATTTCAAGCCATTAAAATCCAGTGCGGTTTAAAAACAGTAACAACGTCATCTGACGCGTTTCGGGCCAAAGCCCTTAATCATAGATGAAACACATATCAAAATCTACAGATATATAGCAAAAGCACTTACCAAGAGTCAGGTGTGCTGCATCAATTGTGAAGAAGTGCAGGAACATGGTGACAAAAATTTAGATCATTCATATTGAGAAAAGAAGTCATAAATCAATTAGCCAATAGGGGGTAGGCGTCATTGATGGACAGCGTTCCCAACCAATTTTTTTCTAAATTCCCATCCAATATTTCCCATGTAACCCAGTTTCATGCCCCTCTTCATTCCATATCATTCCTGGTTCTCTCTTTCAATTATGGAACTATACTGTCTTAACATAGAGATAATGTTTAATAATTAATATTTAACATA
>WMED01007018.1:4227-17966 GCA_019650415.1 Pipa parva
GACCCCAGACAACTCCCCAATAGCCCCACATCCCCCCAGTGGCCCCACAGTACCCTCTAGTTGCCCCGCTGACCCATGTTTCCCCACAAAGGTGCTAATTGCCCCACAATGCAGCACATTGTCCAGCAAAGTCGCTGATTGCCCTGCAAAACCCCAGATTGCCACCACAGGTGCCAGTTACCCATAAAGCTGCAAATTGCCCTGCAGTGCAGTCATTTGCCCACACTGCCCCTAACTGACCAGCAGAGACATGCATTTCCCCATACTATCCCTGATCGCCCCTCAGAGCTGTGGCTTGCCCCATACTGCCCTAACTGCATTTTTATAAATTTTTCAGGAAATGGGAAGAAACCAGTGACTTTGACAGGGGCTTGTGTCCATAATTCGGTGTCCACAGCAACAAGCCTGGTATGCCTAGATGGCTGAGTGAGTGTACTTTTAGGGAACATATACTTTGTTGGGGGTATTCATGAGGTAAAGGGCTGTCTTGCTGCTTTACTAAGATTTTCTGTGAAAATTACCTTTGCGCACTTGCTTCGCTTTGGAGTGTTTGGGACCTGTATCTTTGCATGCAATTATGCATATTGTTTATCTTTTTGTTCACAATTAGGTGTGTCTCCTGGGCAGGAAAGGGTGTCTACTGATATATGTGAGATTTTCCACAAAAAAAAAAATATTTTATTAGCTAAAATAAAGCAACAATATACTGTAAGTGAAAATATAAATTTTTTAGTTTTTTTTTTACATATTTCACCCTAAATAATGAGCAAAGAAAAAAAAAGAGAAACAAGACATTGCCTGTTAAAGCCCAAAGTCTGCTGAAAAAAACAATATATAATTTTCCTGGAAATTACACTGCTTTCCCTGCAAAAATCTTAGTAAAACACAAACAGTGCAACATTCTTAAAAACTGCTTGGCAACATGTGGTGAAATAAAAAAAGGTGGCTATCATTGAAAGGGTTAAAAGGACAAACTGAACATGCTCAGGGCATTCACCCCACTAGACCAATGTAAATATACACTGTTGCCATTAATATAAAGTTGACCAAGTACCTAAAGAGTTCTATGCTCAGCTACCTGTTCCCATGTGCACATAAACTCATTGACCTACATGTACTAAATCAATCTAACAACACCTATAATTCAGCAACTACAAAATAAGGCCATGGCAATGGTAAAAACAACTATCAATCAATAGAAACAAGTCTAATAATAACTTAGGAATTTTTGAGAAAAGATAAAAATGTGTGTTTGCCGCTGTACTGTGCAGTGCTCTGATTCCCTATTGAGAGTGCTGCTGGAGCATTAACCTCTGCTGACCTCCTGCTCCTTCTGTAATGTTACAAGACATTAAATTATTTTGCAAAAAAAATAAGCATATACAAACAATACACCTTAAGATTTTTTTCAGTTATCATAGCATTTTTGTAGTGAAGGCATTGGTGCGTCCTTGTAACAAGGTCTTCATTGGTCGAACCATGTGTAAATATACTAAATGAATAATGGAGCATGTGAGAAATGTAAGCAACAAACTTAAAGCTTACAGTGTTTGTGGACTGCAAATCAATCTTCCTTTCTCAGCTTCCATATCATGCATTAATAAAATTCTGCATAAATAGGGTAAAAAAGTAAAACATTTTGTACATGCATATGCAGAAAGTGCAATCAATGACTAACAAACATTTATGTCAATAAAACAGCTAACACAACACTACTGGTGCAAGACCACCTCAGGATTTATTATGTCTGTCTGCAACTAAGAAATCTCCTCCTTTATTCCTATATTTAAGCCTTTATTTACACCCCTTTTTGCCTTTATACCCCACATTTACTAATCTAAAGCAGCAATCTGACTTAATGTTTCTAAAGGATAATTAAAAAATCAGATTTTAGTACAGTCATTTCTAGCCTGCAGTCTTCCTCCCACTAGAGATTTGTGGTTTGGCTTTTATGAAGTTGGACATTTCCAGGCATTCCCGTACAGCAGGCTTTTTAGAACACATCCAGCTTACCAGTTTCCTGTTTTTCTGCATATTATTTAAACCCATCAAAAAACAAACTGGCATTGGTGTGGTTTTAATGGCAAATATACTGTAGTTTTAATGTTAGAAAAAAAATTATGTTCTGTTCCTTTTTTTGGCAGCTCACAGAGCTGATGGTATATAGTGTTTTTATATGGTAATCATGGCACGTTTGTTTTGTTTATGTTACAAAGAAAGTGAGCTTTTCTTATTTAAAAAAATATATATAAAAAAATACACTTTCATTAACAAATTAAAATTGACCAAATCAATGTCCATATTTAGTAAGCTTACTGTGTGCTTCATTCAAAAGAAAAAAAATCAACAACTCCAGAAAGTGTTATAGATGATTTTAAAATACATTTACTATGTCTTTTCAAATGAGGTCATGAATATGTATTTTGTCACATAACCTGGGGTGGGGACTTTATGCAGAAAACTAAGATGCCCACCATATTCTAAGACCACCTACTCTCTACTTGCAATATGGAATGAGGGGCCTGAAGGTGGGACCCTTACTACCTAAGTAGTGGGATTAGGATCCTTGCTGTCTGGTGCCTACTAAAACCTGTAAAATGTAATACAAATAATTAATCTCTCTTTACTGGCTCTGTAATCTTCTCTACTGACTGACGAAGTAGTACTGGAAGAGTCTGTGTCGTCTACACCATTGAACATTTGCCCATAAATAATTCCTTGTTAGGACATCCATTTTCAGCCGCAAAACAAAAGCAGGCAGTTGTTAAATAGCTGCTTACCCTACCTGATAGTGAACTGGCTAGAAAGACTTGTGTTACACAATTTCCTATCAGGATGGACAGGGATAGAAAGCAACTAATTACGAAGACAAATAACCTGCAAAACCAACGTGGTTCGTGTAAGGGACGAAAATGAGGATGCACTGGAGATTAAGCACAAAAAACAAAGGGAAAACAATCCCTAGCATAATATCGTTTGGATTATTACAATGTTTTTGTGGTAGACACAGAGTGGTGAATAATAAATTGTTTGTGTTAATATTATTCAAAAAACACTGTGCACAATATGGTGAGGTGGTGGAATTACGTTGTATAACACCAATTAAATATTTATCTCTATGGATTTTAGAAACTGTGAAGTATAAAAGTGTCTTGTAATCTTGTAGCAGTAGCAGTGCAAGTAACAGCTGTTGGCTTTTCAATCCCCCTTTTGTGAGAGCACTCACCAGACTGAACTGGGTTCAGGGCACAAAATTAATAGAACGAATCATGGTGGATGAAGGTCACTTCCTCTCCATGAAGCTCATAAATTAGGGTCAGAAAAAAAGAGCCATGTAATAATCCACATTGAAGAATAACAAATTTATTCAATATCTACTTACAAGTTAAATAAAATCATCAAGCGCTTAAACAAATAAAGTTCTCAAAAGTGGCTGAGCAATTCTCAATGTGTTTCACCGATATATGAATCAGCTTCCTCAGGAGACAAATCGCAGCCTGCTTTGAGTAGCCCCCATAAAGTAGAGGAGAAAAATAACTTAAAATATGCAGGGTTCCTAGTAGCAGTGGAAGGCATGTACAATGGCTACATGGGACCTCCTTCCCTTCTCCTTACTCCAATTATGTGGTGAGGTAGATGGAATATCTTCAGCCAAGAGGGCCAATACTGATCCTCCATGCTCTACCACTTAGCCAAGTGCAGTGATCAGTGACTAAACCCCATGGTAGTGGGAACCCTTAGCCTAAATTAAAAATAACAAGAACCCAAGGTCTCCCACTCCATGATTGGATTTTGGGTTGTGGGTCTTAAATGTAAATTTGCAAACCTATCTTAACAATAGCTATTTCTATGTGGTATGAGAGTTCTGAGGTGGGACTTATAGCCCCTTACTATTGAGACAAAATTGAACTGAAAACAAAAACACAGTTTAGGGAATAAAGGGAATGCAGAAATGCAGTGAAATAAAAAAGGTTTGTTAAAAATGGCAGAAACCTAGCAGGAATGAAATTAAAGGGTATGAAAAGTTTGGGGAAAACATTATTTATATCTGACATGTATACATATAGAAAACCAACTTAAACAATAACATGTAAAAACAATTTTGGGATCAGTAGTTCTTGCCTCTTGTTTAAACAGCCCTTCTCCCACTCCAATTCTGTGTAAAGAATCTTCCTGTGCAGTGCAGATAAGCCCTGCCCCTGAGTGACATCACAGAGAGCCGTTCTTGTGAGCAAAACTCCTCCCTCTCTCCTTATCTAAAAAGCCTGTTTATAACCCTGAGCATGTGCAGATAAGACGTGTCCAACCACCTGTCTCTTTGGAGAGAGAAGCCAGGGAGAGGAGGAGGCATGGCTTTAACCCTACACTGCCCTTACATGGAAACTGTTTACAGAGACAGTGCAGTTGCAGGGGATATTGAGTTTCTTAATCGATGTATTGCTTGACAATAGGTAAATGGGGCTTTCTTTATAGAAAGGGTTTACATACCCTTTAATAACGGCAATACTGACACTAACAGAAAAAAAAATATTTGAAATGGTTGATTCTTATAAATTAGAGAATTGTGTCTCACTGTTAAATTATTATTATGTGTCCATGCCTTACAGAATTTTAAGGGAAAATAAATAGTCTGTGTAAAGGGTTAATTTCCCTAAAAGTCTGCAATAAACAATGTGGGCATGGATACACTAAACCCCATTAAATACACAAATTCTGGAAAAAAAATTGTGCTATATTCTTTTGTATCTATTATATTTTCATCCCTGCTTCCAAAAGGCCAATAAATAATTTTTGGTGTCCATGATCAAGCTGCGTCTTGGCTGGCTTTCTATCTTTCTAATCATTCCTTTTTTGTCTCTCATGCCTCTCCTCCTGTTCGCCTCAGTTGGGGCTGACCCAAGGCTCGGTCCTTAGCCCCCTCCTGTTCTCACTGTACACTATTTCTTTGGGTGAGACCATCAATTCATTTGGTCTTCAGTATCACTTATATGCAGATTAAATTAATAAATTTGGACACTCCAAATTTTACTCCTGAGGAAGCCGATTAGGCGAAATGCGTAGACCCCAGTGCCCTGCTTGTTCCTGCTATTGGACATCGAAGGACAATTTGTGTTCCCAGCGAATTTTACACTTTGTTACTGCCTATAGATAGGCTTTAAATGCGAGTGATACTTGGATCCATTGAGAGTACCCAATGTCTCTTTTATGCTTTTTATTAATAAAGACGGATTACACTATGAGATATTTTTTTCTCTTTCATCTTTCCTGTACATGCTGGCTTCTGAGAATAAGGAGTAAAGGCTAAAGTGATTGATCCTGTTATATGCTGACCCTTCAGCCCTAATTCACCATTGTGCGAAGTGAGCCGCGAAGCGTTCGCTCACTTCGCAAATGGTGTTATGCGCCCGCTGATGTCCTGCACGCGGACATCAGCGAGCGCATTAAAGGGATTCCCCTCCCGGCGAGGAGACTCGAGTGCATTCACTCGACGTCAACTGTGCTCCTCCCAAAGCAGCTAACTTTGCATGCCACACACCAATACTGCCCTTTCTCATCTTAAACCCTTCTCCTTTTCTTCCCCATACTTATGGAATTCTATACCCCTTTTTCTTCACCAGGCACATTCCCTCTCCACTTTGAAAACCAAACTGAAATCCTTCCTTATGGAGCACTAACACAATTTATATTTATTTATTTTTTTTTTTTCCTTAGTTATTTATGCTTATTATATGTATATATTGACTAATGTTTCAACACATCATTATTAATACTTATTACCCCTCTATCTGTGTTTGTAATGTCTTCCTTCCACCTAGATTGTAATCTCTAAGGGGCAGGGACCTCCAACCTCTTGTGTCAACCACAATCTGGTACTTCAAGTGTTATATCCTTGTGATATTTTACTTGTATTGAATAATGCACTTTTCCCATGTCTGTATTATATTTGTATTTGCTGAATTGTACAGCGGTGCGTAAATTTGTGACGCTTTATAAATAAAATTATACATACATACATAAATATATTTTATCTTAAAAAGATATTTACTTTCACTGTGTTGGGCTGTCCAGGGTACTAAATGAATTTGCATATTCTAATGTTCCAATAAAAACAAAAGATCTGGATAGATATATTTAAACAGAAGTTAAAAGACGTTAGCCAAAATAAAAAGGACAATGCTTTTTAGTACTTTTTAGTATTTATTTCACTCTTGGCTATTGGTCCTTTAATCTTAGTTATTGCTTCTTGCTGTTTGCATATAGCATATTTTGCTAATGTAATGATGTAATGGTTTCTTGTAACTAAACTATCATGAAAACTGATGAATACATATTTGACATTACCAAACAAAAACTTTTGTACTGAGTATCTCTTAGTTACAGCAGCAGAAAAAAAAAATCCAGGACATATCTATTCTTGTTCTACAGAACAAGAACTGAAAGTAATAAAATAAATTTGCTAAAAGAAAAAAAAAAACATTCTATTAAATAGCAGAGAGCTTTGTCACTTTATAAAGGGAGATTTCTGCTTCTTAAAGTACTTTTTTCTTTTGCAAGTAGAACATGATGTGTTCCTATTGATATTAATTTTACGCCTTGGAGTTTTAAGAAATTCTATTTTTACGATATTTAAAAGACTATTATATTTAGTATTAAAAAGCATTAGTAATTCTGGTCATACACAATACAGATTTTAGATTAGATGTAGATTAATTCACAGATACTTGATTGCATGATTGGTCTTCCAGCATGCTGAAAAATCATTTCAACAGACCAAACATTTACATCTGTCAGAAAATCATATACTCTGTACATTTAATTTGATGATTTCAAGATTTTTCATGGTAATTGAATCTTCTGAAATTCTCACTGTGTATGGCCATTTGTAAGAGTGTCAGAGAAAATCCACGCTATTAGCTATTAACTTGGAGAGAAGACTTTGGTCTTTTATTGTCTTCAGATAATCAGAAGATCAACTAGGTCATTAATCATTCCCACTGCAGGAATGACCCAAGCACAAGGGTGAAATGTCATAAGATTAAATGAACATTTAACCATAAATGATAGATAATAGGACATGCCGGCAGACAGAAAAGACTGCATAAATATCTGTTCAAATGATCTTCAAATACGTTAGAAAATTATTTTATCACACCATAGATATAAACTAATGGTTGACAAAAAGCCACTCTGTTTCTTTAAACAAAGTGTACAGTAAGTGCCACAATTCCAAGATTATGCAGACTGTTTACAGATCTCGAATCATAGTTGATTCTTATAAAAAATCTATATCAGAGAGCAGTTTACTTAGTATAATATCACTAATTCCTCCTTGCGCAAAAAAATGAAAATAATAAAATATCTACAACACACAGAGAAATATACCCCAAAGAGCAAAACACCCCTTACATTTTTGCATGTTTTAACCATTTCCCTATGTATCAATTTTTTTTAAATTCATGCCTTGTTTTATAGGTTTTGTTTGAGTAAATGTGCTAGTTTTGACAATGTCAGTAATGATCAGCTTACTCATATTTCTGAAAGCTTTTTGCCTCTCCAAACCTGGTTTGAATCATAATTTGCAATGGGAAGGTTTTATGGTTAACAAAAAAACTGTGAAATGATGGCAAAACTGTTTCAAAATAAGCAATAAAGGAAAATAACTAGTCAAATAGAGAGGAGCCGCACATGCAACCAAAGTTTTCATTTATGTTTTGGATTTATCTGATTTGTTCCCGTTTAATCATTGATGTTTGATTTGAAAATACAAAAATAGGACAATTGAAAAGTGGAGTTTTGCCCCAAAATAAATGGTATTTTTTTATGAAAATAGCACATAACAAGTAAAAATCAGTTGTTAATAATTACATCTCATAAAAAAATAGATTTTTTATCCCCACAATTTATCTTGCCTTTCTAAAAAATATATGGCAAAGGAGTTTTCATTTGTGCTGGAGTTTACAACTTTATGCAATGTGTTTTTGTCAATGACTTTTAAAGGGAGGCATTTATTAAAGTATGAAAAGTATTCTGTGATTTTCTATTGATACTTGTCAGTCAGATATTTTAATAATATATGTAAAAAAAAAGCAAAACTTTGAGTTCAAGTAGATTGAAAAAAAATATTTCCATTTACTATTGCCAAATTTTTATGGTATCAATGGCATTTTCTGGTTTACACCTCATTACTTCCCCACAGTAAAATTATGGTTTAAGTTAAAAAATCTGTTAAAAATTCAGGACCCTTTTGACATATCCCATTAGCAGGGTTAATTTAATTGCAAACTCATTAAATGAATGACCTTGTAACCAGCTACAGAGTTAGGTACAGCCTGGAAGAACAATAGTACAGAGCTAGAACAGAAAATTCACTAATGAAAAATGTTTCTAGCGATAAATTTTAGTGATAAAAGTTAAGCCTCTCATTAATAAACTGGTTGTTCAAGGGTTAGTGACGCTTGGCAACAAAGTAATGAATCAAAACAAACTAAAAAGTTCAGAAAATTCAAAAAAGTAAAATAAAAAACAAGAACCAAAGAATAAAACACAGTGACAAGTAGCAAACTGTCTTATGATGTCCCTATCTACAAAATCCTAAAAACTAAGTCAGAGGTTAACAAACCCATTTAAATGAAATGAAATTATTGGTGCCCCAATACATGTCGCCAAGTTTCCGACTGATCTGGTAAACTTGCAGCATATTAACTTGCAGAATCATTGCTCTGAAGTTTGATTTGAAATCACTTTTAAATGAAGCATATCTCTGAAATAGTAGATTCTGTGTTTAAATCTATAGAAACATATTTTTATGTGTTAAATATACTCTCCCCCTAGGAGAACAAGCTTGGCAGGAATATTCTAATACTTAGCGACTAACAATTTCAGATCTGAGGTTGGCCATTAGAAAGCAAACCTTTTGATAATACACATTATATTTATAGAAGGACAAAATAATTAAAAAGTGGTAAAAAAAACATTTTTTTCTGTGAATTTATCAATTTTTGTCTATTTAGTTAATCTAATTGTAACCTCTTCCTTGCTGGTAACCTGGCTTTTAGATGTGTTTTATATGCTGAAAACTTTGCTGCTGATTTTGGCTTGATACTTTGTTCCTGATTATTTGCCTGTTTTGGGTACATTGTTGATGGTTTGGCTTTTGAAGTGTTTTGGGCTGGTAACTTGGCTTTTAAATTCATTTGTTGCTGCTTAGATGGCATTCCTTACTTTGTACACTCACTATTCAGGTTTATTTACATTATTTGCCTTTATATGCATCAAAGCAACTTGCTTATTGTGATTCAAATTTTTGAAGCAATTCTTTTGTGAAAAGACAAAAAATGAGAAATAGATTGAAATTAGCATGCAGGTTATTTTTTATCTTTATATCTATCCCAAACAGCCCCTGATGCTGCTCTATTTTTTTGATCAATTATCAAAAAAATCAATGATCAACTTAGACAGACACTTCCAAGATATGTATTTGGTCACAGAGCAAAAATAGAGGTTATCTAGCAAGTTACATTTTTCATGTGGTTAGTAACCACATTTAACTATATAACTTAATTTTTAACATAAAAAATACAAACTGCGACTACTGTTATTATTTTTCAACTCATATTAAAGCATTAAAGCATTACTGACATAGAAGATCGGCATGAGTAACATGAACATTTCAGTCAATTTGCATGACCTGTGCCTTTATGTTTGCTTCTGAATGAAAGCATATGCTGGGAGACCCCTTCAGGACTGTCAGTGGTCTGCTAATTTGTAATAGGAAAACAGCCAAAGTGGCATGACCATATGTACATTCTGATTAAGCGTATGCTGCAACTAGAACAATTACATCTCCCTCTCTGAATGAAAGCTGTGTCAGCAAACAAAGTCACTTCATAATAAGCATTACATTATTGCTATTATCTGATTTATAATATAAAGAATCCTTGCAGGTTGTGTGCTGATGTTTAACTGTGTAAATTTAATAAAACAGCAAAATGGTTTAAAACTGCTAAAAGAGGTATTTGTATTTTTTTTCATACTTCAACTGCGTTGCTTATTTTAAAGACATCACCATTGCAGATATCTCTTAGCAACCATTTTCATGCTGTTAATTGACTATGGCGGATTAGTGAGCAGTTATTAGCTTGTCACTTGAAATGCAATATAAGGTTATGAAACAGATACAGTTATAGTCACATTTAAAGAAACATGGTTCTTCACAGACTACAAAGTTGTATCTTATGAAAACAGTAAGTAGTAACAAATAGCAGATCTGTACAACTATCATTTTATGTTATTATTTAAAACGCAAAATGCCCTTTAAGAGCTTCCTGCTACTGCTAGCTTGCCAACTGGAGGGAAAGGAGCAGTTAGTTAGTGCGCATACCAGGAGAACAGGTGGTAAGTAGAAGTAGGCTGGCTGGGAAGTGAAGCTGAGTGTGAAGAAAGACAGTAAAATATGGCTGAAAGAAAGTTTAACAAGAAATTAAAACATTTAAATGGGATGTGAAACTTTCTAAAAAAATGTTTTAAACACTAAAGAGGGGATACATTCAAACTATGAGTATATTTGAACATTCATATATTTAAACTGAAAACATGAAATTATGAGTCAGACAGAGAAAGCACTTTGATTTTCTGGATAATTTAGTCTTCTTGAGTATATGTGCAAAGGGTGTGGCCAGTTAGTGGGTGTTGCCCAAGGCAACTAGTATTCTATGTTTGCAAGCTCCTAGTATTCTATGCCTATAAGGTCGATAAATGTAAATCTGACACTAAATATGAATGGCAGCAGTAATGGGAATTATTTCTGAGCCTGTAAATCTCAAACTCTGATCAGGTATAAAGTGATGTGAGTTCTTTACTGATCAGTGTAGGTGCAGTAGATGCAAGCTAAACATAAAGCTTTACTTATACAAACAAACTCTGTTGAGGTATTGCTAAAGGTACTACTCATGTATTTATATAAATGACACACAAACAGAATTGTAGTTAATGAAATCTGTTTTATGATTCTTTGATACATTTATCATTTAATTCGTTCAGTTATTTATAAGGTACAAGCTGCATGAATTATTTTTTTCAGTGCTGAACGGATTTTATATTTTCTTACAGAATTTTCATAGTTTTGTTCTAAAATGTTTGTGGTGTTGTATGATACTTGGATTAGATTATCCTTTTTAGGTGGACACTAATTCATGTGTTTTCTAAGAAGTGAATATATTAACTGAGGTCTTGTTGGACTTTTTAAGGGATTGTTTGGAATCCAATTGCCTTGACCTATCTTGATCAATTTTAGTCACTACTGCCTCAAGATTATTAGAATATAAAAAGCCCTACTGATTTGAAGTTTCTATGCAGCAGAAACAATATATAATTTACAGAAATTTGGGTTGTGTAGCTGTAATATATTGGCTTTTTACTTGAATACCTGTTTAACTAAGTTAGCTTTTGATTATAAATAATGTGGCCATCTAGGTGGACAGCGACCTTAGCTAGTTAGCTAATCAGACTATATTATTTTAGATTTGCCAAATCAATACTTTTGTACAGGATTTATGGAGCGCTATATCCATACAAAGTTTATATATATATATATATATATATATATATATATATATATATATATAGCACAGAAAAATGAAGACATGAGACCAGATGGTCAAACTGTCAGATAAAAAAACCATGCCCAGAATTAAGATATTACAAATCAAATTAAAATAAACTGAATTACTGATTTTTTTTTGTCTCCTCCTTCTTGCTTAAGCGAAATTTGACTTTAATTAAGAAAATCTGTTGTACGTTTTGTACAAGTATTTATCAAAACTCATTGTGTATTTGTAATCGTAAAAACATGTTTTATGCTACAACAAAAATAAATATTGCTGCTCAGCTCTTTTTTAATTGGATAATTTTAGTTAAATCTGAAAAACTGTGAAATGGAAGCCATCTGCATTAGCTGTGGTAGGTAGTGTAGCTTAGGTGATAACATTATTACTCTTATATATATTCTAAAAGGTCATTATATTGACAAGTCAAGTATTCCTAAATGTAAAGGTTTATTGTCTTTTCCTGTTGAGTATGAGAGATGATTAGTTCAACACTATTGATCAGGAAACACATTCCTTCATAATGTGACCTCTAGAGGGCACGTCAGTTTGTGTCGAAATACGAACTGAATGACAATTCACACCCACATAATTAAAATAAATTAATATAAGTAATATGTTCTGTGCAAATAATCCTTTATGTTTTGTTAAACATTAAGGAACATAGTTGGTATGAAACACTTTTCTTAAATACTCTTTTCTATAAATTAGCAGAATTTATCAACGTGAAACTCAAAATTTTCAGTTTTCCACTAAAGAGTTAATTTAAAACTACTGTGAGAAACATAGTAAAAACTGAAAAATAAATAAGCTAAAAAAATGATCACATAATGTGTTAGGTGATAATGAAATAAGCAATTCTCTTTTTTTCTTTTCAATCATGACTAAATTAGTTAACAAAAAAATAGAATTAGCAGAAGGAATAAAAAGGGAAGAGGTTACATAAATCTTTATTAAATATGCCTTTTAAAGTTAAAGTATTAATAAAATAAAAACTAAAGTTAGTAGTTCCAGTGCTTCCATTTGAAATTATGTTTTATATTTGTTAGAAACCAATATTTTCCTCAGTATAGAGGCACTGTCCATTTTTTTCTCACAAGACAAGGTGAGTAAGGACAAATTGAATAATCTTTGTAATTCTGTGGTATTTATGTCATCTAATCTCTAAAAAAAACAGGTCACTTAAAAAGTGCATTGGATTGTGTTAGGCAAATCAGGGATCGAAAAGAATTTGGGCACAGTACTATACTGTACACTTGATAACAGTAATAGTGTAAATCTACAAAATAGAACTTTTGACAGACAAGTGCTATAGAGAGAGAGAGCTCTTTAAGCGCTTCTGGGTTGCTAGCCAATCAGGAGCCGCTGACATCACCGCGAGTCCGGATTGCTAGCCAATCCAGAGCCGAATGTGATGTCAAAGGCTCTGGATTCAAAAGGGCTGAGGAAGCTGCACGTATATGGCTCCCTCAGCCCAAAAGGTTGCTGACCCCTGGCCTATGTGATAGTTATAGGCAAAAAGACATGGACAAGCATGAAAAGGTTCAGAGGTGAGACATCAGCTGTATTAGAGCCTGGGTGGGTTACACTACACAGAAATGCTAAGAGAATTGTATCAGTTTGCATGTGAGGGTACATGATTAATATATCCAAATATTTATATCATCAGTAACAGTATTTATGTAATGATATTTACCTAAGAAGATAAAAATGGCATAAGGGCATCAGTGAAAAATGAAAGAATAGGTAATTTACTTTAGGGTCACTAAAGCTATGCCTTTCCTCCTAAACATGTTGATGACCAATTATTTGAATGTCTTTAAAAACAGGCTCAAATCATTTTTAAGCAATAAAAGCAGTCATAGGTTTAATTAATCCAATGGTGACTGATGCAGGTTCTTCTTTCTCCTACAATTCTTAACTGTTAAAATTTCTGTTTGTGTTGTTTTCTCCTTCCCTTGGATCAAAGCAAGGGCAAATGACTTTAATCTTTATAGACTTCATTAATTATTTTAATATTATGTTTGTGTCACGGATGAAAAAGTGAACCCACTGTACTACCTTGGAGGTTTGGCGTTGGTACACTGCGAGGCGCGGAATCTAAGAGATCCCTGGTCTTCGCCTTTAACCCCCGCA
>WMED01007019.1:0-17966 GCA_019650415.1 Pipa parva
GCCAGTATCCAGCCACTAGGGTCCAGACCTCAAACCTTTGTAGTGAATCTGACAGCATGTTATCTGCATGAAGTTATAAAACATACCACTGTATGCACGCATAAGAAGGGCCCTGCAGGCAGCTGGATGACCGAGACGTCTAGTGGAGAGGCTGGTAGCCGTAAGCCAAACGCATTTCGCTGAGGGGCTTTTTCTGCAGCTTGTTTGTGGGGTGAGCAATCCACTCTTAAGTACCTAGTATCCAGTAGGTACTTAATTATAAGAAAGGTAAGATGAAAGCCAAGATGTCACTTGATTGTGGAGGCCAAATCGGAGTAATAATGATCAAAATACCAAATTCAGATAACAGGTAGAAGAGGATAAGAATAAAAAAGTGACAATTAGTTTTGGCAACATGAAGATTATTTCCAAGTTTACACAGAGCAGTCTATATAGAGTTCCCGAGCAGCTTACAAAGGGTCCAGGAGATGGTGGGCATGCAGATAGTAAGGTGTGTCCAGTCCAGTCATTGCAGAAGTTTAAAATTAAAAAAAATGCTGAAATAAACAGTACATTTTATTTGATGTTTATCCCTGAACTGGTAGCCTGATCCTTGTTCCTCAAATCCTCAAAATTTCCTGCATCTTCTATATTTTTGTCCCAGTCCCTGATAACTACTCTCAGTTTTTTCTCTCCCCTAAGAGCGTCAATTTTTGGACAATGTAATTTTCTGCTATAATGATGCATCTGATATTCCCACTGTTCTGTTTTACTTGTATTATCATCCAAGAAGCCATGAAAACATTTATCTCAAAAAGATTTATAGTTCCACCTCTAATATGCAGGAAGCATAGAAGTCACAGGGAATCTGCAGAGGAGCAATAATGTTGTGAGAGATACTGCAGAGATATTTTCAGTCTCATCTGTGATAAATGGGATCACTGCAGAGCAGGCGATATTAAGTTATATGGAGATGATATATAATACAGTTTGGAATTTTTAGCATCTTCAGCATGTACAATGCATTCCATTCACCACTCACTTTAGTGGGAGAAAATGGAATTGACTCCCATGATAAATGCTGGATCAAGAGATTTTTATTTTTATAATAATTGTGTTGGGATGGCATTTTTATTAAAGAGTACTTTGGATAGCTGCTGTGTGAAAAAATGGGGGATAATAATTTGTACTTTGTAAAAACTATTCAGAGCTACGATCATGCAGGAGAGGGCCGGTCATGTGCATCCTGTCAGCCAATCAGGGGAAAGCCGGAAGTAGATAGTATTTTACTATTTAAGTCCCGAATTGTTAATGTTGTATTTTAAGCCATGAATAAGCACTACGCGCGAAACACATAGGCACAGCTTCGTTGTATTTTATCTACAATTTTAACTGACCCATGTGGTTGAAATAAAACGTTTTCTTACTTTATGTTTTGGAGTGCCGGAATCGTTATTATACTGTTCCTGACAAGCAAACGTCCACCAGTTCCTGAGCAACCATTTATTTACATGAAAGGGGATTGTAGCGGTTAGTCATTCATCTATTTTACAGTACTTTTCTACTCTGCCATTCTTAGCACTAGGTGTGGTTAGTATTACTGCTAGCCTAGCGACAGTATAAAAACATATTACAATTAAGGGGAAAAGATAGAATATTATTATTCTTATTACAAACGTAAATGGTATTTATAAAGTGTCAGCTTTGTATTGAAAGATTACGAATGCACAAAATTTTTTTACAAAACTGATATGAGATGTAATAGGATCCTGCTCCTGTATCTTACAATCAAATGAAACGGCATGTAGGGATGTTTAGGGAGAAATGGTCATCTGAATCTGTATGTACAGGACATAACATTTAGATACAAATGTACGTAACATAACTGTTATTTAGATGCACTGAATCTGTTCTTCTGATCTTTCATTGTAGGAAACGTTACAAGAAAATATAATGTGACTGCGTTTCTAGGTTGTAATACCAATTCATTATCTTATAGAGCTATAAAATGTATAGTAATTACTTGCATACTTTAATATTTTCCCTGTCTTTTATAAGTATCTATTCTAATATTGTATTTCAATTCAGCACACAATTTAATTGCTTTTGATTGTTTTTCATTATCATTTACTAATATTTTTTCTCTTAAAGATTTATTCATTGTTAGGGAAACAGTTCTAATCTAACCCTGGAATAAATATAGTCTAGCACTTTATACTCTCCCTGTAATGGGTCAGGAAAGAGAATGCCATGTATGGTCTATAGTTTTAGTAGAGCTGATTTTGTCAGAGGCAGCGGAGCCAAAGTTTGCTATATGAAACAACTAAGCAGGATAACGCAGAATTCATTCTACTGAACTGCAGGTGAGTTATCTTACCTTTTTACTCATTAGGTTGGAATGCAAAATGAATATATTCATAAAATGTTATGTGACAAAGTCAACCAAGCTCCATATGTATATTGAAAATGCTAAATAAAAAAAAAACACATGGAATAACATAAGTATGTTATGACATTCATGGTGATAACTAATACTTTGCACTATATATTACACTTTCTATTAGTAAAAGCTCACTAATATGAGTGCACGCAGGACATCAGTGAACGCATAATACAATTTGCGAAGTGAGCCGAAGGCTTCGGAGCTCACTTTGCTGAATGGTGAATTCCCCCTGAATGTTAGTATGCATAGTGTAAATGTGTAGTCCTTATAAAGAACAATGTATATTTGGTGCTTGCAACAGGTCCAACTGACTCATTGATACAAAGTTGATATAACACCTAACAATATTTATAGCACATGGAGAAGATACAGCATAGATGATATTCTGCATGTTTGCATCTTCTGGGATCATATACCATATTTATCTCAGTTTAGCAATATAGAAAATAAATGGCATATAATCAGAAATATACCTCCTACAAAAATTAATGTGTAGCCATCAATTCATAATTGTCAAGAAAGGCCAACAATCACAGTGTTCAGTATTTCAACTAACATATCTTGGTGGCACTCTCTGCTATAGAGACAATAACACCTTACCCAGAGTTTGAAACATAAAGCTTTCCCAACCTCTCATATCAAGTCCCTACCTCTCCTTTTATTTCTTTTTGGATTGCACAGCTTATAAAATGTTTTCATATTTCTCCTGTCTCTGACATGTCCACCTCCACACTGTTATCAGCTGAACTAAGAGCAGTTCTGACTATAACCTCTGATAACTGGTCTGGAACCTTTCTTAAGGGAACCAATGGTATTTTGCAAACTCTCCTAAAGGTTATTTAGGTACTTGAAAGGAAAACAACAGCATTCTTTTCCATAAAATGTATATATTATGGGAAGTAAGAAGGGGGAAAGATATATTTTTATTCCTATTGACAAGAAATACATTGAAAAATTGAATTGGGGCTTTAACTTGAAAACATTGTGAAGACTATAAGTGGACAATGTGTAATTGTGTAATAAAATGTCATTTTCATCATATAGGATCTGTAAGTTTATTTTATATAATACAGCTACCTGTAATAATGATGTATGAAATAATTATTCACCATTATAGAAATGGACTATTTTAGCTCTAACTGTATACACTATACTTGTATCTAAAAGGTAAACAAATGAAATACATTTCCCAGAATATTTGCTGTCAAGTCAGTTAGCAACACTGCCCACAAGATGGCGGTAGGAGCAAAATGCATCTAAACTGTTCTTTGCATGTTCTAAAACATAAATCCTTGTGTTTGATAGATATATATACATTTGCTCATTTAGTACTTTATAAAAGGTGACAGCTACTGTATCCCTTTCTGACATGTCACCAGTTTTGCAATTTAAGTTCTGTTCCTGATTTTTATTGTATGTGCATTGGTTTAGATGCATTGTGCTCATTTCTAGTCTCCTCAGGTTTGAATAAAATACATTAAAAGATACAGAACTCTCCAAAGAATTGTCATCATTCTTTATTTTTTATTTTTATGCTAAAGTACTCAAATAATGAACATTTCCCATGCTTTTAAAACTGATTTGTCCTGAGCGAATGCAAGTTTTTAATAGCTTAGCTCAACCTGTGAACTGTGAACCTGTCTAGTCAATGCATTCACTCCGTAAGATATCCAGAAATTCTTCTTATTCATCATCAGTTATCTACAAATCTATTCATCAGACTGGGGGTTGATGGGCCAACTGGGAGGCCCTGCTCCTGCAGTGTCACATGATGTATGATGTCAACCAATGCATGACATCATGTGACACGACCGACAGAAAATGGAAATCAAATGTTATGCTTGTTTTAATTTACAGCCTATTTCTCATGTAATCTCCATCATTCCCTCTCCTATTTTAATTTTCATCAAATCAGTTTGGAATCTTAAATTAGGGATTTTAATGAAGGTTTTAGAACTCCATAAAGGCAACCACCATCTTGTGGGTATACACATACACACCTCTTATTTCAGATGGTTTCTTTCAAAATTATTATTATTAGTCTGTGGATCAAGTGGTGGTTAATCTGAATGAAGTGGCTTCCTTAAGCCTTCATTTGTATGGTTTACCACTCATTAAACTCAGGGACCAAATACATGTTTACACTGTACGTGGTCATCCAGGGGTTAAAAAGACATGTTTTTTTTATCAGAGTTGTTATTTAACACATGGAACAACCATTTATAGCTGGAATAAAATAAAATATAAACTGCCTGAATTATTTTAAATTAACATATATAACAAGTACATGTTCAGTAACGAAACCATTTAGTCATGTTATTTGGTCTAACATGCAAGAAAAAACAGCCTTGACTATTATATATTGTCCATTGTCTAATTGCGCATTCACCAGAGATTGTTGAACAAAGCTGTCAACAAATGATCAGCTTATTGGATGAATGCCAAGGAAAACTGAAGTTGTTCTGCTGGCTCTTTACATTCAATAATATATATGTTTGCATCTATGAATACAGTATGTGTAAGATTTGACAATAATATATTTTGCATGAAAACATTCATGCTAAGACTTACATTGTAAAGATCTATGGAAAATTATAGGCAATATCTGGACAATAGTATGCTCTGGTAGTGAGGTAGTGAGCGCCAATTACTTTGCTACAGCCACCTTTACAATACAACCTTTGTTTTTATATTTGTAAGGAATATACAACACAATTTCTCATGTATTTAAAGGGGCACTATAGTGCTGATATAATTGCATATATACATATAAAACTCCTTTATACTAAGCCAATTGCTGAAACAAATAGTTAAAAAAAATTTAGTGAAGAACATTTTCCTTTCCTTGCTCCCCCTCCTCTTTCTGTTCTGCAAGTCAGGCAACATGAGAAGAAAAAGCAGTGTGCTGAACTTTTGGCAGCATAAATTAAGCTTGGAATGCAGGATATTACAGAGGGAAAGCTGACTTGTGCAAAAGTGCTAAGTAGTAAGTAGGGAAAAAATGTCCAGGGGAGGGAACCTTTACATGGAAAGCTGACCAGTACACATCCCACACACTCTTCCTGGTGTGGAAGTTTATCAGTGCTGCCTTCTAAATCATTCTGCTTCACATGAAACAACAACTAGAGAGAAATGCTTCTCATTAAGGTATAGTACTGCATATGTAAAGATGTAATTTAACTGTAGTTCCCCTTTATTGATCACCAGGTATTTACATACCCAAAATAAAATATTCACCTCCCATTTTGTTTCATTTTTTTAACTTTTAAAAATTCTAGAATATTTGTCTTTATTAGGATGCAGTCATTGTATTATCCAGTAGTTTTACATCTCTTACTATCATATCCTAATTTTTTCCTATTTTGTGGAACCTATTTTCAGAGCTGGTAAGTCTAGGAAATCTTTCAACAGATGCAAAGGTCTTGTAACCCATAGTAGCCATCAGAAGTTAGGTTTACATGGCCTAGTTAAAACAAAATATCTGATTCATTTCTATGGAATTCTAGGACTGCTTTGACTTTGCCATTGGTGTTACATTACCCCGATACGAAACTTACATGAAAAGGTTTATGTTTAGGGGTTAGAAACTGGCTTTAAAGTTTTAGATTATGAACCCTTTAATAAGTTTATGTTCCCCTGTTTTCTGAGCTGAACTTCATGGCTTCGGAATTGTGCGCCTCCTCAAAAAAAGTTATGGGGTCTTTTTTTCTATTTTCTATGCAGCCGCAGATATGAATTCTAATATAATTTAAGCTGTTAAAATAATTAAATAAGCATTGTCAGTCTTACATCTTCAGTATACTGAAAAGGTTTATACTATAAGGCTGGAGAGTGGTATTGATCAGTTTTTTCAAATATTTTCCTGAACAAAAGCATAGTCTGATTTAATTCTCCTACTATACTATCTTCTGGCATATCTGTTTACACTTAGGCTCCTATGTTACAACATCAGTGTGAGGTTGTAACCGACCCACAGGAACCACTAAAATGCAAAGGGGATACTTATCAATTTATGCAAATGTTAATCTAATTAATTTACCAATTTTGCTCTACTTTTGCATCTTTAATTACCTCTAAGGGGGCTGCCGGTAAAAAAACAGAACTGATTCCATTCAGTTTAGATATGGTCAACTGATGAAAACAATAATTTTTAATAATGTTGTGATAAAAAGTCCAGGAGGCATGAATGGAATGTTTTGTCTTCTGCTACATAGTTTTTATTTTGCACATAAAGCAAAAAGGGTAGGCCCTTGTTCTTTGGAAGCCTTATTAGTTCTGCTGAGAGAAAGAAATATGTAAAAAAGTAGACCAATAATTTGGAACACCCCAGATTTTACTTGGTTCGGTAATGAGCGTAAAACTATTGCAGCAGAGAAGTCAGGATTTTATAAAAATGGCACTGATGGTCTATTTTATCCTCCTCAGGATTACAAAGAGCATTTCTTTTTTCTCTCCTCACATAAGAAGTGTATTTATTTTAAAATTCTCACCTATTCCTCATGAAAAAGTGATATAACGCGGCATTCATTTTTGACATTGTTCATCTCTCTATTTAGAAACAGGTTTATAAGCAGTATGTCATATTGTATAACTTTGTCAAAATGGGGTCACAAATAGCAAGCTGTGCTTTGACTTGCACAGTTGGAAAACATTCTCATTTATTCATTCTGGTTGTGCCAGACTGTAATCATTTAAATATGATTTTCCTATATAAAGAGTGACAGAGTGATAGAATGATTGATTAAACATTTGCAGAAAAGGTATGCAATATTCTGGAGAAAAATATGTAGTTGTCAGTATTGCTTCTTTTTGCAGAATACATAATATATAATATCCGTGTATATTAATTTTATTTAATGCCTATTCCATCGTATTTTAGTTTGTCATATTTTACTGTATTAATGGGAAAAATAGATTATTGATTATTTTTATAAAAATGACCTTTGCTTAAGAAATGTATATTACATAATACAAAACATTGTGGCTCTTTGATGTACAAATTACTTTTTCACTGAAAGTGCAAAATCCTTGAATTGCATTTTCAATACAATCAATCCAACAAAAATGGAGATTTTCCAGTAGTTTGAAATCTAGTATGAATCATAACTATCTTAAGATAAGGCGGAACTGCACTGTAAATCAAGCGCTGTGTCATTATCTGACAAGATTTTTAGTTATTTAAGCCCAGAACTATTTCTGAGTATAAGTAAACTTCTCAGGTCCCAGTATAATAGTTTATATCTGAACTAATAAGACTTTCATATATTCATAAAATCCACAATACTGTATCATACCATATATATACCTGTATATATATATATATATATATATATATATATATATATATATATATATATAGATAGATAGAATGGGCATAACAAGAGCAGAGTGGGACCCTTGCATTCCTACCTAAACACTAATGCCTCCAATCATACTGTCACAAGTGGTGCTCTTAAAGAATGTGCACTTCTAGCTCTGATTGCTGTTTAGCACTGGGTAAACATTATACCCTGTGAATCCAGGTTGGGGAACCAATCCAAATTCAAAAGGGAAAGAGCAGTGTTACACAGTGCTCTAGTGTCATGGTCTGCACCTGTATGTAGATTTGCTTGTGCTGTGATTCTGTTTGTTTCTACAATGCCTTCAGTACCTTTTAAGAACTCCTGCTTATCTTCAGCTTCCACTGTGGACCTTTGAGTGTCAGCTCTTCAGCCTGCTAGAATATTTTCAGGTCTGTTTCTGCACTGCTTTTGAGTTACTGCTCCAGGAGTTTGGTACCATTACTACATTCTTAAAGGTACGCTACACTCCAAGTAATCCAGTGAGTGGTGTAGTTCTGCAGTTCCTGCATCCACCAAAGTCTCCAAGTGTTTCAACCAGCTGCCACCAGTAGAGGGTTCACCCAAAGGTCATGACCTGGAAATCTCCTCACCACAGAGGCAATACCCACTTTATGGGGGATTAAAGGTGAAGACCTGAAGCTCCTTAGATTCTGCACTTTAGTGACATTTCATGCCAACCCCACCATGTTAAGGAGAATCCACTACTCTTCTGTACCTGCACCTTCCTGAACTGGTTCCTGTTTCAGTATGCCTCACTGCCTTCAAAGGTGTAATGGGCTCTGGTTGCTTCAGTTCCTTGAGTGACACCCAGTTCATTAGCATAGTCCCCATGTGTTTCCCTGCCCGGATCTAAAGTCACTGTTAACCCATGAGATCCGTGAAAGTACACTAGAACCCAGTCACAGTATTCTCTAGCAGACCCACTGGTTACAAGTCCTTTCACATGACCCACACCTATTTTCTAAATTTCACTAACTCTGTAGTGATTTTGGTTAGATTTGGACTAAAGATTAGTCTACTATTCATTATCAAGGTTTCTGCTTATAGATGGAGCCATTAACAGCAACCTTCATCAATTAAATGTTTTTTTATTTTTGAGAGCTAGCTCATACAAAGCAATGAAAATACTGAACAGACAATAAATGCTGTAGACCCCACAGAAAGGTTAACAGTACAAGTACAAGGCTGATTTATTTAGACAACTATGATTTGAGGTGCAACTTGATTTATTTAGACAACTATGATTTGAGGCACAAACAAAATATCTTGCAGTTTAAATTGCTCAAAACTTTGGGGGAATTTTATCAAAGTCAAAAAGGTTTTTCACAAACTAATTAGATAGAGAAACAATATTTATTTTATTATGTCGGTATTGCCTGTTTTTGCAATACAGAAAATAACTTTTAAAAATTAGCAAAAAGCTTGATAAATATCCCCTTAATTTACATTGCACAACATGTACACTTTCCTTTCCTTGTCACTTCAGTAATTCCTGGGAAATGGTTATTGAGTGGCTTTCTCATTTTCTAACTAACTGAATATGCATAACATTTTAAGAATATTTCAAGGTATAGCTACGGTTTGGTTACATTTATAGTACAGCAGTTACAGAAATGTTCAGGAAACCTCTGTCAATACATGTAGAGGTCGGATTAAAAAGTGAAAATGACTCTAACAACCAGTAAGAGCATTTGAAGTCTAAGTTAGAATGTTCAAATATTTTAGAAAGCTGCCGCAAATCTTACTGTAATTTAAATATTGGAAGTTTCAAAGAAATGTTTAGAAAATGAAACTATGTATGTTTCAAACAGGATGTTACCCAATGACACAGCAACACCATAGATGTCTACAGAGTTGAGAAACGCAATTTCAATACTTGTATGTGCTCATGTACATATGTAGAATTGACAAAATAAATAATATCTATATCTACACTTAAGTGTTGCACTCAGGTCTCCCTAATACATTCTGATTCAGATGATACACACCATATGGAGACATTGGCTCAACTTGTTGGGCAAGCGCATAATACTATTTAATATACAGTAATCCTCTTCCCTGTCACCTGTCATTAGATACAAACAGTTGCATTATACTGAACATTCCAAACATTTTAGATTTCCAGGTTCTATAAACTCATGTTTACAGAATTTACTGTTGCTCTTTAGAGTCATACATAAATGATCAGTTTTCATTCCTACTACTGGACGAGCAGTAAGTAATTGTGAGAAACATTTGACAACCATTTATCATTCATCTGGGCTACAACAAGCCTTACTTTAGTCTTTTTTTTCTATATGGAAAAGTTATTTTTGCCCAATCAGATTGATTCCTTTAAATGTTTCTTTACAATTGTACTATACAGTAAGATAAATGTGTTAATGATAACAAAGAATGCAATTTTAGTACAATTTTCAAAGTTACTATTCAATGAAAGTGGAAAACAAGTTAATCTGGTATAATCCAATACATGTAAACATACATAGATTATTTACATTTTGTATAGTAAAAGCAAACAGCATACTGTATATATTTTAAATAGCCAATTGTGTGTTTTGTTAATTAAAGGTTTCTGATTTAGGTAAAGCACCTGTAGCAGTTATAGTGGTGTGCTGTGTGAGGGAAGGTATGTTTTCCCAACTGTTTTTTCCTATGGCTGTAGGACAGCCCAGTTTTTGAAATTAGTGCCAGCTGCAGGGTTAAAACTGCTTTAAATGGCAGGTAGGAAAATCCCTTGGGGGGTTGGTGTTTGTAAAGCAATGCATGTTTGGTTTTTCCTTTAAACAGTTTAAACAAAAATTTTAAAATAGTAAAACTCTCAAATACAAGGAAGCTCATTTTTTCTCCAGTCGTCTTGATATAAAATTTAAAAAAAAAAAAAAAACAGAATGTTAGGTTTATTTGAAAGCCTGGCTAATTGTATGGATGAAAAATGTCCATTTGTGAATGTGGTGAAGGTTCATTTATATGCATTAGTGTTTGTGTACAATTATCTCTACACTAGAAAATGTGCTTCTCTGATCATGGGTCCTTCCTTTGCCAAACAATGTGTTGCTCTGCCCGTAGAAAATAAAGCGAAAGGCTAATAGGTTTTTTGGTGTTTGTTAGGTGTATTGTGCACTAGCCATTAGTAGTCATCTCACACAGGCACATTCTGGGCATGAAGAAAAGTAAAGTGATGAGAATTCAGCTTCATTTTAGGAATAAGCAAAATGGCTTGTCTGTCTCCAAAAATGTTTTTTTAATAATAATCAACCCAACTGTCAAATTAAGAGAAGTGTTAGCAAGCAAATGAAACAACAGCGTTTGATTTAAATTAAGCAATTAGAGTATTTGGTCTTTGTCTGATTTTCATTTAAACTGAAAATAATTCTGTTTATTGAGTAGATTTTATTTTAAGTTGTACTTTCAATACAAAGAATGAGTTGTTATATAGGGGGCTATTAACTAAAGTCTGAATAGTGGTGTCATGGCCTGAACTCACATATATTCACAACCTCCCCATATTTGCTTATTCATCAAACTCTGATGTGGTGAATATGTAAATAATTTGGACACTTCTGATGGTAGAGGAGTTACAGAGTTATTTACATTACTTTGCGTGCATGTGCGAAGGTAATTTGCCTAATTAGTATTAGTAAATGGCAGAGTTTATGGAAGTGGCGAGTAAGGACAGGTAGACTGCTTAGAAGTCATCTGTCTCCCTATGCCAGATCAGAGTGGCGAATTAAAGAGTTGATGGCAGGATTCTAATGTTGCATAACGTGGCAGTGATATATATATATATATACACACTGTATATACACAGTTAGTAGGATGTGGTGAGAATGTCATCACTGCACTTCACTGGGGGAATTCACATGACTCTGCATGATACTATTGTCCTACTGACTACACCACACACTTGTTCTATAAGTATATTCAATGCTTAGTCAATAAGAAGCAGCAAATTTGGGACTTCCCCGGTGTAGTGTCACAAATTGACACATATTTATAAGTCGGAAAAAACGCTCTCTGAGTTTATTGCGCGAGATCTCGCGTTGTTCCTGAGAGATTATTGCAGAAGTTTTTTATATCTAGATTGTTTCATATTTTTCAATAGAAAGGTAGCATTATACATACAAACAAACAAAATTGGTGTTAAATAAGGCTAGAAGTATTATTAAATAAGTTATATTTAGGCTTAAGAATACTACAGTTGTGTACAAGGGAAATCAAGCATGAAAAATAACTCAAGATACATGCCATGCATGTATGTATAATTTTATTTATAAAGCTCCACAAATTTACACAGCACTGTACAATTCAACAATACAAATATAAGACAGACATGGGAAAACTGCATTACACAATACAAGTATAATATCACAAGGATACTTCACTTTAAGGGGGTGTGTATTCACAAACAGCGGATTCGAATAGCAATTCCGCTACAATTTCCCCATTGTAAAGTCACAACAATTTTTTAATGTTAAGATTGCAACAATTTTCCTATAATAAGGTCACGACTGCGACAATATTCTCATTATTCGCAGAATATTGTGACTGTCTTTATCTGGCGAATTTGCACCTATATGCAACAATTCAGACTTTAGAGAATAACCCCCTAAGTGTTAAGTAGTGATTTGACACAAAATGTTGGAAGTCCCTGCCCTGTAGAACTCACAATCTAAATGTCAGGAAGACCTACATACAATGATAGAAGCGTAATAAGAGCTGCAACAATGTGTTGAAACACATAAATAAATATATATATAGATATTAAGCATAAATAACTAATTAAGGATTAAATACATAAAAATGAGTAATAAATATTTGATTTAATAAACTAACTCACTTAGGTATCATATCTTTCATATAGATTCACATGAGGCTTGAGAATTAAAAAAAACATAAAGAAGGAGGTGAGCAGAAGCTCCGTGAGATTGCACACCTGCAATATACCCCATAATCCCTGGATTAAGATTAACTGCTGGAGAAGAGGTAGATGACAGAGAGAAGAAACTTTTAATAAACATAAAAAGAGATGGAAATAATTATATAAAATACATTGCAAAATAATTTATTTAACATTGACAAATAGACAGGCAAATAACTTTTCGAGTCTGGCCTCTTCTTTCAAGAATGCATTAGACGGTTGCTGGCATTCAGCAGAAATACTCCATTTAGAACAATATATAAACTAGTTTTTGAAGGTACCTCAGTCTAAGAGATATCTAAAAAATAACTTACTTTTGCTTTTTTATTTCTAACTTTAATGACAGGGGGTGTAGGAAATCACTCAAATGCTTTAGCAGTCTTTCATGATTAACATACCACAAACAGCAAATTTCTTATGTATACAGTTTTATTTCCAAAAATGAACTTAAACACAGCCTTTCTTGGCAAAACAAAAAAAAAAAACCCAATTGAACACCACTTTCAGAGTGAATAGTCCTTTCTCAGAAAAAACAGTGGGTGACTGCAATTCATACAGCTCCGATTTAGAAAACAAAGACTACTCTTTTGCTCTCGTCGAGACTGGAATCCCTTTAAAGCGCACGCTGATGTCTGCGTGCAGGACATCAGCGTGCACATATCAGCCAGTGTGAAGAGAGGCGAGGACTCCGCACCTCACTTTGCACTGTCCTGAATTACCCCCTCTGTCTTTTTGAGTTTACCAAAGGAAATCTCACATTGTTCTTGCAAGATTTTTTCGAGATCAAGTTTTTCAATCTCCAGTTTTCACAATTTTCGATGGAAAGGTATCCAGGCCACTAGTGTAAAGTATGGCTATCTTTCCATCGGAAAATTGTTTTTTAAAAAAAATCAAGATCGAAAAACTCAATCTTAAAATCTAAGAGTGGTCTTTCAGAGTTTAGTAAATTTCACCCATTTAAATGTTTTAACACTGTAAAGGTGGTTAAGGAAGCTGCAAGTGTTTAATACTAGCATATTTTATTTAATAATTATAACACATAATAATTGTTGGATCTAAAAAAAAATAAGGCTCTTGTGCTTATGAATGATAAATATATTTCATTTTATTCTGTAGTATGTCATGTGCACAATAGAACCTATGTCACTTATATTTCTTAGATACAAGAATAATTGTATGAGATGGCAGTGAACTAGTTGTATCTGAAAGGCACAGTACTTTTTGATACATTAACAAGGATTATTCTCAGTTTAAAAACTGATAGAAGAACAGTGTCCTTGACTCTTGGGTGCAGGAGACTAAGTAGAGCAAGAGTGTTGTGTATGAAGAGGTGCAAGATAGAACTATTCTGTGTTCTGCTTAAGAATGACTAGTTTCTATACATACACTTGATGAAAGAAGACAAAACAATGTATATATGACTTTCCCTTGACAAGAATATTTAAATATACTTCCCCCTCTATACTTTTATTTCTCAATCTTAGCACTTACAGTAATACTGAAATGTATATTTTACTAACTTGAATTTACCCATGGATTGTACTACAACTAATATATCATTCGGCTACATACAAATTATGTCATATCTGTTTAGGCATTTTAAGTCATTAGTTCTGACCATCTCTGTACATTATTTTTGCAGTATTGTGAACATAACAACAAAAAGAAAAAAAGCCATATGAATGGTAATATTTTTCCTATTCTGTTATGTAGACGTTAACCCACTGAATTGACACACCCTACAGAGAGATAGACTTACATGAAAATCACTTGTCAAGAATGATTCTATAATACAGGTAATACTAAAGATACTTTGATAAGGTACCATTATCACCATGCTAATATAACAAAACATTTAACACCATAATACTTATTTTTGCCACAATGTACAGAAATGTTCATGCCCCTTGCCTTAACTTTTTACACATTTTATACTAAAAGTGGGTTTTTTTTTTCTCCACATCAGTTTACACACATAATTATGTGAAAAAAGTGAAAAGGGAATGTATAGGGAAATTTGTATAAATGTATTAAAAATATAAACTAAACATTTATATCAGTGTAGGTCAGTGCTTTTTTTGTAAAAAAATATTTGCCGGTACTGCTCCTAACGCAGCACTAACACAGCCAGCCACTGTCTGTCTGAATGACCTGATAAGTCATCAGATTTTCCGGTACACCGTACCGGCGCGTACCACCACAAAAAAAGCACAGGCGTAGGTATTCAGACCCTTTGCTGTAAACATGAATTCAGGTGAACAATGTTTTCCACTGACCATCCTTGAGATGTTTCTTCATTTTGACTGGATTGGTAGGATTGACTGTATGTATGCAGGTACTGTATGTATAATTTTATGTATAAAGCACCATAAATTTACCCAGCGCTGTACAGTTCATCAATACAAATATAATACAGACATGGGAAAAGTGCATTAAACAATACAAGACTGGATATCATATGGAATCCCTTTTATATAAGGTCTCACATGTTATGGAAAAAACAAAACAAGTTAAAGGTAATGTATGCATACCACTGAGACAAGATTTTGGATTCATTCTTCAACTGAATATGTCTGAAACAACTAAAAATGTTCTTATAGCTGGCTGCTCACTCAAGCTGAGCAAGTAGGGAGGAAATGTCCAATGATTCACTCTTACAAACCACCACAGGTCAACTGTGGAGATGGAAGCACCTTCCAGAGGGACAACCATTATGGTATTAGTATTCCACCAATAAAACCTTTATGGTAGAGTGGCAAAATGTAAACCACATCACTGTGATAATGATGGCATAGTCTTAGCTGTGTAAGTTATACATTGATGACTTGTAAAACAAACGCAGGCTCAGAAGTGACTGTGTAACATAAGACTAGATACATGTATAAAAGCAGGGGGAAATCCTATGGAAAAAGGGACTTTGTGGGACTGTTGCAGATAGTCAGAGTGGATGTGGTGACACTTTTTGATTTTCCTGGGTTATTGTTACTCTTGCGAATCGTCTGAGTTCCCCGGTTTGCAGAGTGATGCTACTACAATATATTTGGTGATGTATTAATATTTACTTTTGCATTAATGTTTACTTTATATAAGCTTATCATTTTTCATTTAACTTCTATGTATTACTAATATTGCTACAATAAATCATTGTATTTTGTTTTACCTCAAAACTGACTTTCAGTATGTTTAACTAGGATGTTAATGAGCAGACTGCACATTTATTTTGAGTAGGTAAGACATCTACTTACTCAAATGTGATATTTTAGTTGTTCTAGTAAAAGAACAGTTACACCAAAGATTAAAAATGCCTCAAATACATTTATAGCTACTGTATATATTTAATCTGTGCTTCTAGAAATTCTCTATTGTGTTTAGAAAGTAATGCTTAGCTTTATAACTTGGGATTTAGGATACACTTCCTGTATAGCGTTCATGTAAAAGCACCATAGAAAACTAGTGTTGCCCCACCACCACGCCAGCCCAGTGACAGAGAAGGTCTGAGTCCCGTCGGCTGGTCTACTGGGTAGGCCCCTCTGGGCCTGGGGACCACCAGTAATTTTCCTGGAGTCCTGGCAGACCAGCCCGTTGCTGTAGAAAACAATGGAAGTTGGTAAGATTTGTTTATTAACATAGCTGTTATCATTTAAGATCTGAACAGACAGAAAAGAATAACATTCAGGAATTTAATTGCAAATATAACATTTTCACAAGTGCTGTATTTGAATAACTGCCATGCCAATCTAAATGAGAATTTTAATTTTTTTTTTTTTTTGGAGTTACGGGTCCTTTAACACATTTCAGAAAAACTGTTTGTGCACCGGATCCATTTTAGAATTAGTATATTAATAAGTGATGGTGTCTGAATTCTTTTAAACACATTATATTCCCCTTTCCCTAGCATTCATTTTTGGTGATGGACAACCTACAAAAAAAAAAAGCAATTATATCAATAGGTGTACAAGTGGCGATTATTTGGCAAGCTGCAAGTTGTGCGATTGTTTCTTTTTAACATATATTCACAGTAAACATGTAGTGAAAAAGCAGCATTCTGCTGAATTCACAGCTTGATCATTCTCACTCATATGGAATAGTCATTCTGATTTAAAGTATGGACAGCTAGGATTTACAGATAGTGTGCTTTTTGGAAGGAAACACCATAAAATACATATAATGAATGACTTAGTTATGGGCATTCATTTGGCAGTCAGTATTGTGGTTTCTGATTCATAAATCATCTACAGAAATAAAGAGGTTTCTGCAGTTTGAATAGATTCTACCGATCATTAATAAACATTTGTTTTCATCAACCTATATTTAAAGGATCTAATTACAGATTTAAATCCATAATCAGGTTTTTAATATTATATTTTATTTATCAAACATAAGATAATGCTGCATTAAGATTATATTAGACAACATCCTATCTCATGCAGTATTATTCTGTAGTATCACCTCTAGCAGCAGGTAATCAATCACCTTCTCCTCACATATGGGATTAGCAGTACATAACTACATCTTGGTTAATGAGAGAACAAAGATGTTTATTTTTTAATTGCTAGCAAATGATATTTAGACTAATTAGTATTTTCTTTTCTCACAATTTAGAAATGGAAAAAATAAAAAAAAAATAAATGATCTGCTGTCGGTAAATGAGGTATGAGGATACATGTTTTATAATTGTATTTTCTGACAAATGTAGACAGCAAAAGGTTTTATATTTTGCCTCATTAACACAACTTCTAAAGAAATAAAGATAAACAATCAAAACATTCATTTCAGATGAATATGAAGTGACTTTTCTCATTTGAAAGTAAGTAGGTGCATCAGAGATTATTTACTAGGAATCAAAAAAGTTGCTTTCAATTTATTCTTTACCTGATATGTTGTGTCTGAGAAAAAAAAGACTAATTACACTAAAAAAAAAAAAAAAAAAAAAAAAGATTGTATTTATTTTCCTAAACCAGCCTTGTAGTTGGCAACAACTGCATGCCGGTCCCAAGCCCGGATAAATGGGGAGGGGTGGGGCAAGCAATGGCAAACTACCCCACTATCTTGCCGAAATACCTTATGGATCAGTACAATCAAAGACGTTCAAGTATGGTGCTGGAAAGTGAGACCCCTGGGCTAGAAGGCACCTATCATACTACCAGGGAAGAACATGGACGTTTTTCAAGTAGCGAGAGCATTTATGACGTGGACGGGACAAATCCATCAGCACTCCCGCCCCCTGATGTGGCTCTGAGCAAAAGGAAGTGTCTACGTTTTTCAACAACGATTCACAACATTG
>WMED01007021.1:0-17964 GCA_019650415.1 Pipa parva
AACCTCTCATCACCCTCAACCCAAGATGACACCCCCCTCCTTTCTACTTTCTTCCCCTCCCCATGATACATAAAACTATGATAAAATCCCATTTATCTACAACAGAGTTACCCCCTATCCCACAAAACAAAATGTTATCAATTCAATTTTCCAACTATTTATTATTGGAATAAATATGCTTTATTTCAATGTTATAAAAAAATTGAGAAATGTTGCAAAATGTTTGTAATTGTTTTTAAGAATATAATAAAAATGTAAATAAAATAAATAAATAAAATTTTTACCTGTAAAGAAGTACTGTACAGCACTTCCTGTGTTGTAGACTCCATCTTTATTCTCTGCCGGCGACTCTACAGTGTTCCAAGTTTGCAGATCCCCTTTGAGAAGTGCAGCCCTCTCCAGCCACACTGACAGTGGAGCCCCGCACTGGCATTTCCTATGTCACATGGGAGAGTGTTCACGTCATCAAGTGAGGACGCGTTGATGATGTGCACACTCTCCAATGTGATAGGAAATGTCGGTGCGGGGATCCATTGCCAGTGCGGCTGGAGAGGGCTGCGCTTCTCAGAGGGGATTTGCAGACTTGGGACGCCGTAGAGGCGCCAACAGAAAATGAAGGTGGAGTCTACAACATAGAAAGTGCTGTACAGCACTTCTTTACAGGTATGAATTTATTTTTTAAATCGATAATAAAATGCACTTACTAAAAGTTAGTAAGCAACATAAATAAATGTAGTTTTTAAATTTTGGCCATTAAAATTGGAGCTATCTAATAATAGCTATTATCATCTTTGAATCTTCAACTTAAAAAAGAGGTTCTTATGACGCTGTTTCATGCCATTACTTTGTATTTTGGTGCAAGCAAAAAAGAGTGTGCAATAAAATGCATAGCAGGGAATTGCTCTAAAAAGCACCCTCTTCTGTCAGTATGTGCAATATTATACTACAGATCTATTGAAGTAAATCAATTTATCCAGTGCTAATTCAATTAACTGAAAAATATACATTGGTTTAAGAAATGAACAAAAAACATTTTCTTGGTAATTAAATCAGTTAATGGGGTCATGTGATTTATTAAGCGGCATAAACTATGATTGGGCACCCAGGGAGCTTTGCATATCATCAAACTATTCTTCGGGAACGTCATGGTGATTCCATGTGACTCTACGCTAAAGTTTTGTCTGGTGTGAAAGTTATCGTTAGATAAATTACTAAATATAGCTATGCATTACATGACAAATAAAGTATTTGGTTTCTTTTAAGAATTCTTAAACTAAGCTTAAACTATAGTTTTACTCGGGTCTGTTTCTAAGACTATTTGGTAATGTTGATTTGTTATTTTTCATTAGGTTTCACATTTTTTAACTAATACAGTTTTAAGTTAAGGTGTGTATAAGTGCTTAGACATTTCAGAAGGTCCCCACAGGTGAATACTGCTGGAATTTCCTTGTATGGCTCTGAATAGACTTTTCTTAGTGAGACCTAGTGAGATAACTCTGGAAATTGTTACTGACATGTAATTTTGTGCATTTTCTGTCATAAAATCATTCACTTGGGTGTATTCTTTTCCTAATGCCTAGTAATGCAACCAAAGTTAAGCACTGGTGGCAACATGGTCAATTCAAGCTTTGATTTTAAACACAAAAACTAGCCCCCTATGTCCTGCTTCCTGGTGGAATAAGGTTGGAGTCTTACCAAATAAATTGGAAGAAGAGGCCTTCCGAGAATAATGGTTCCTATTGGCTCCTGTGACCGATTGGGTCACAGGAGCCCTCCTCTTTGCACGGAGGGAGTCAGGTAGGACTCCCTCTGTGTCGGGTCCAGCGCTCCACTGGCAAAAAAAATGCCTGGTGGAGCGCAGGACCGGGGGCCGCAAATAAGCGTCCCGAGGGCCGCAGTTGGCCCGCGGGCGGCGAGTTTGAGACCCCTGGCTTAGAACAAGGTCTTTCTTAGGTTTGAATCAGCTTTGATTATTTTATGGAAATGGCTAATGGATTACTCATGTAGACAGACCCAAATATCAGTTTTGTAACCTTAATTTTACCTGTCTATACAGATGAGGAATGGTTCAGGTTTGAAAATACAGCAATTTGAAAAGCTAATTGACCAGAAGCAGTTGCATTGTATTTTTCAACTTTTAAAGGGCTATTCACTAAAGTCCGAATTGTTTTGCATAGGTGTGAATTCACCAGCTAAAACAGTCACAATAGACTGCTACTGTCGCAGTCATGACTTTGCTATGGAAAAATTGTTGTGGTTGCAACTTTACAATGTGGAAATTGTCACGGATTTGCTATAGGAATCCGCTATTTGAGAATTTGACAGTCGAATTCACACCTTAGTGAATAACCCCCTTAGTTGGCTCATACTAAAGGTTTAATTAGGTTCACCAAGTTGTAGAAACAAGATTATCTAATAAGAAAAAGAAAAAGGTTTCCCAGAATAGAAATTCTTTTTAATGCATAGGTCCAAAGACAGAAAGGATTCAGGGTTATTCAATAAAGTCTGAATTGTCATGTATAAGAGTGAATTTTTCATCTAAAGACAGTTGTAATAGACTGTTACTGTCGCAGTTGCATCTTTATAATGAGAATATTGTCGCAGTCGCAACTTTACTATGGAAAATTGTTGCGGTCGTGACTTTACAATGGGGAAATTGTCACGGATTTGCTATGGAAATTTGCTATGGGCTGTTTGAGAATCTGACAGTCGAATTCGCACCTTAGCGAATAACCCCCTTAGTTTTTTAAAGAATATAATTCCAGAAGTAGGGGGATTAGTGGAATGGTGCTAAAGTAATAGTCCATCTCTTATCACTCCACTAACCTTTTAAACCTTATTTATAGAACATGTGACATTCTTAATGAATAACATTCCTATCTAGTGACTTGATGCCTACTTCAAGTGCAAACCATCTCAAAGTCTTGATATACATGTGCAATTCCTAGTGTAAAGATATTGTTTCAGAATACAAAGCAAAAGTCCTCACTCCTATGGAAGGGTATCACTCCTATACACACACACACACACACACACCCAGCACCAGTATTTGTTGATGTGTGAATCATTTTTAACAAGGATATTATCAATGCTGGAAAAGAGTTAATATCTAGGCCAAGGGTGAAAAAAAGGTGATGTCACTACCAGCGCCGTCCCCCAAAGCGCTGGTGCTAAAGAGTGATGTCATCACGCTTGTGCTGGGGGAGGAGCATGCACGTGTCAGCGGAGGAGAACTCCCAGGCAACGGATCTGGCCTGAAAACTGTCGGATTGGGTCCACAGCCTGTACTAAAGGCAGATTAGACAATGGCTCACGTGCCATAGGTTCGCCATCCCGGATCTAGGCTAATATGTGATGATGTTATGCCTCTGAATTGGCTGTTCCTAGCACATTTAAGATTGTATAGTACTGTTTTTGATCCAGTAAAAAAAACATTTTAAGTCACATAAGTTGGATTTTACTTTCCTTACAGTAGCCACAAATGTGAACAACAAATAGAAATTCATGTGCATTAATTATATAGATCATATCTAAACAGGGAAATGGCAAGACAGAAAAATAACTTGCTAATTAAGAATAATATGCTATTTTTTTCATTTGGTACCATATCAAATAGCATTCATGTTATGGAAGTAGCAGAAAAATATAATGGGAAACTATAAACAAAAGACTGGTTTCCATGTTACCGGTAATTTGACAAGGAGAGCGTTGGTTAGAGATGTGCAGCCTGCCAATTCAACTCAGACAGGCAGACATGTGATAGGCTGTGTGTGACTAGCCATATAATAAATGCTTTTACAAACTCCATGAAGCATTTAATGAGGCTGAAAATGGATTCCAGAGCAGCTTAGGGAATTTTATTTCGAGATGAATCTAAAAGCAGCACATCTAGAGTGATGTAGAATTCTAGTAAACCCCACACAACTAAACCTGATCTCTTACAGTTTTAAATGGATGAAGTCATAGCATTTGTAATATTGATGACAAAATTAACAAAATAAATATCACAGATCAACTACATTTGCATTTTTGCACTGTATTATGTTTGATTCTCTTTATTAATTTTAATTTTCATTACTATCTTTCACTAATTCAAGAGTTTGATATTGCCACAGTGAAAATGAAAATCACTTTTTTTTGTCATTCTGCTGAAAATGTTTGTCATTCCACATCTCACAAAAACATTTAATTTTCCCCAAAATGGGAGAACCCAGTAAAATTACTCACTAAAACTGATAAAATAGGAAAGACCAATGAACAAAATTGCCATTTATATACATCTTACAAAATAACATATTAATAAATAAATCTCATTTGTGAAATCATGGTGAAATATTTGCAAAATAATTTTCTGGCCTTTTATAAGTGTTACAATTAAAACAAACCCATTCCCAAGTAAGATTATTAGGCTTAGGCAAGAGGCACAGTGCTTCGTCAAGCAGCAAAAAAACCCCAAAAAATTATATATATATATATATATATATATATATATATATATATATGCTGAATTCATATAAAAAACCAAGTCAAATGTATGACCTTTATCACTACACTCTGTTGTGATGAAATGTCTTAGGACAGGGGTAGACAAACTGAACTCTTCAGCTGCCTTCTTGTGGCTTTGAGTGCATCTCCCTTGCCCCGCCCACGACCTCCAATGCTTCTTCTGATAAAACATTGGCAGGTCATGTGATCGGGAGCGTGTGGTCCTCCCCCTTTGCGGCTCCATAACAAAATTTCCCCAGTGTAGGAGGGAGCGGAATGTCTCCCTCCTGTGCAAAGTTTTGCCAACCCCTGTCGGAGGAATAAAACAGAGAATGATCTTATACTGTACTGCATTCAGATTGTGCTTATTAATTCACAAGCTGCAAAGTACAACTATATAAATGCGCAGCTCTGTAGCTTTAAGCAATAATCATCTGGCTTAACACTCATGATTCACATACACTAATATTAGAGATAACTCTGACATTTCATGGCTTTCTCCTTAGATGTAAATGAACACTAGCAAATAAACATTATTTGTTCATTATGCATTTAAGCATATTTTACCTAACTTTTTCTTCTCTTTCATATCATTATTTTTATTGGCAATTCCTGTTGTAAATGGTTCCAGTGTGGTGGAAACAGAAAGCTGTGAGCCTCTGTGAAATTTCCTGGCTTGGGTCTCCCACTGTTATACTTGTATTTTTTTTTTCAATTCTGTTTGAAGTGCTACTGACAGCAGAATGGCCCCATGCCATTCAACATACTAGGCTGTCAGCAGCACTTAATGATCCAATACACCCTTATGTTAAAAACACACTAAGGACCATTACATAAAAAAATACAGGGTACTGTCCTGTTTGAGAGAAGGTTATCTAGTGATTGTTTGGTATATCAGTGAACCAAATGATTTATAAGATTGTCAACACAGCCTGGTTATGTGAAATATTATGGCATTTTCATCGAATGGCCTTGTCTTTATCCAAGGTTTAGTTTACAATGGTAATTTTTCGGCAATTAAGAAGCTGCTATAAAAAACTGGGGATCTTTGGCCCACCTACTCCTCTTTATTAACACTCCATGCACAGAAGAAGCTTTAGGACCTTATACCACTGTAGAGAAACAATAATGAGCCTAATTAAAAACATCTCAGCTGAAACACAGCTAGTGTGACCCTTGCCTAAAGGAACTGATTTTAACTCTGGAGTTTATATAGTCAGTACTCCACAACAGCTTAATACCTGTGTATGTATAGGTTTGCTTTATTAACCTCTCCTTAGGATTATAGGCTGTGATATCAGAGGCAGAGGACATAACAGCAGATTCTACTTTGCATAATGCATTTTAGATCAGGCAGTCATGGCAAATGACTTGGTAATTGTCAACAATCAGCACCGGATTAGGAATGGAGTGGCTAAAATAAAAATACAAAGTAAAAATATCTACAATCTAGAGCAGCGGTTCTCAACCTTGTTGAGACCGTGATCCACAGTACAGACGTTATGCAATGTCATCTGATGACGTTCAGATGCAACGTCATCACGTATTTGTGTCACATGATGACGTTTGGGCCCAATGTCACCACGCAGAAAACCTTATATAAAGGGACCTGCGCTTTCTTCCGGCTTCACAGCGTATTCGCAATCCCTGTGAGAGTGTCGTTTGACCCCCAAAGGGGTCGCGACCCACAGGTTGAGAACCGCTGGTCTAGAGAATACACAGGCAATCACCCCTTGCTATTCTGCAGAAGCAAAGATATCTAACAGCAAATTAACATTTTATGTGCACAAGAAAAAAATGCGAGGAACAGATGTGAATGTAAACCTTCCTTTTAAACATGTAGAAAGAACTGTACTCCCAACTCCTTTAACACATATGTATTTAAAGCATGCCGAGTTTGGAGTTCCAGAAATGCAATGATTTGACATGGAAAGAAAAGGAGTGAACTTTCAGAGTGTAATATATGGTATGTCATAAAGTAGAAGAACATGCAGAAGTACAGATACTTTAATTTAGAAGGATTATGGAAAAGTTTGTTTCTGGCACATAATGAATACACTGCAGTCAAGTCCCCAGCCTCCAGCTAAGTGCTTCATGAAGCACAACAAGCTAACTGTAGAATGTTTTATAACTACCAAGTCTAGGAAAGCCTTATGAAAATGAAATAGCCTGTCTTTCCATTCACAGTGTTTTGCAGAACATAAACATGCTCTGTTAAGGGCTGGTATCCATCTCTCAAAGTATTTACAAAAGGTCATCTAAAATTAGAACAAACGCCCCCTGTTTTTAAACTGCACTTCGACATAGGGAGGTATTTTGATTTCAGCAATGACTTCTAGGACAGGAAATGGAGGACATTCCAAAGACATATACTGCTATAAACTGAGATGAAACTAGAGCAAACATGAAGATATTTCAGAAGGTTAAAAATCTGAAAACTTAATGAAAACAAGTTCTAGTTCTTCCTAAATAAAAAACATCTTAACTTTCCAGAACTGTTCTGCTTCATTTGAATTTATCATTGCAGGCAAAATGTTACAATAACTTAGTATTGCTTACATCTAAAACTGCAGCAGGATCATGGGCACACTTTTCTGCTGAGTTAATATTTACATTGGGAATCTAATGCCAACTTCAGGGAGGCTTGTGAGTAAAAAAAAATAAAGGGTGGAAGAGATGATCCAAAACCATACAGAAATCCCTGCCTTGATTTCCCCCCCCCCCCCAGTGTCTCGCTTTTAAAATCGACCTTAGAAGTGAGAAAGGAAGGGAGACTAAGAAGGGTTACGGGGTTCATGGTATTGATCATGAAATTATCTGATAACATATTTGAATGAACGTGAAAATGTTCCACTGGAAAGAGATAAGTTAGCGGGTTAAAAATGGATGAGAAGGGAGAAACTAAATGAGAAGAAAAAGGGATCAAGAGCACAATTTGTAAGGTGACGCTAAAGTTGATAGAGGAGGTTGTTTTCTCTGTTGAATAACCAAATAGAGAGTAAGGAGATGGAGGTGTATAATTGTAACAGACTTGTACTGACTTCACTTCTCTATATAGATTCTCATCCTTCTCATCAGATACTCTCAATCTGTAGTGATGATGGTTGCAGCAACTGGAGGAGGACAATGAAGATAGGAGATGAATGTAGTACAGAGTTACTTATGACTGCATTCATATGTTGTTAGAAAAGAACAGAATAGGATTCAAGATAAATCATCCTTAAATTCTTGTAGGACAGTTTTAAATGAGTAAAAACTGGTTGGAGCTTCTTGCAGATCTGCATTTTTGTTGAAATGGAAAGTTATCTGCAACAATAAGCGACTGTGCTGATTAACTAGTATGTAGCTATATGGAGCTGAACAGAGATGTTTTAAAACAAGGGACTTCTGGGGGTTGAATTTCATGTCACCAAAAATCTTACAAAAACCCAAATGTCTGAACTTTATAAATGCAAAAATATGTATGCATGCAATGTTATATGGCGAGTTTAGCAAAGTTGCAAGTCACCTGTTTAGCCATTGAGCGGTTGATTGATAGTTGTAATATAAAATCTTTAAAAGAACAGTAACACCAAAAATGAAAATGTCTCAAATGCATTAACAGTTACTATATATTAAATCTGTGCAGCTATTTAACTTTATAAACTTCCTGATTATGTAATAATGCACAATAGAAACCAATAGGCCTGGCTGGGGTCTGTTGGCTATAATCAGTAAAATTAAAAAACAGAAAGAAACAAAATTACAAATTCAACTTCAACGATAAGTGCCAATCCAAGTGGGATTACTGGTCCTTTAACAACATGTCTCCTTGAATATGATGGTTATGCAAAAGGAAAACTATGAATATCTATCTATGGTTACAATTTTAAACATAAAAAACAGAAACCCCTCTGTTATTTTAGGACTACCCCAAACATATGAAGGGAAATGTAGACTGACCCCATTTACCCCAATATTTGTGAATCTGCAGTAATTGAACCTTTTTTTTTACAGTTAATTGAAGTTCACCAATACCTGACCGTGCCCCATAGATATTCAACCATCATGTTTATTTACCATGCATTTTTGAAAATTCTGCACCGTTATAGCACAATATTTTATTTAAAAACACTTTTTAGGTTGCAGGTTCTATTTATATTAAGTTATAAAACACATTTATCTCTAGAACAACTAAGGTGAAAAGATGCTGGAATCATTTTCATTTATGGTGTGTATTTAATCATTGTTGTTGTGCTTCCATATGCCTACATTCATTCATAATCAATATTAAACAATAAAAAAAGCAACTTGTTCAGATAATCATTGCCTCTTAAGGTTCCCAGCCAGTAATGTCTCATCTAACCAGTAGTTTTTCTTTGCGCTGTCATCCTAATTGAATAAATGATTTGTATTTTAGCTAATGGTTATAAACACCAACTTTAAAGTATATAATAGTTTTGAAGTCTTCAGATTTCAGGCAGTACAGTTGACCTTAAGCACATCAGCACATACAAAACAGTTATTCTCTCCCACTCCCTCTGTGGGGAACCACATTCTGTGGTTGAATTGCCTGGGGTGAAAAAAAGATCACAAATCTCTTTGCCACATCAAGCACATGTTAACTAACCAAAATCTTATGGGAATGCATAAAGCAGATTTTATTCCTTTTTAAAACCAGATAATCTGGCCTTAATCAGGAATAATATCTCAGTACCTTTACTCTTTATTTAAGCAATGAGACTGATTGAATACTGGGAATTTAAATGAAAATATTATGTTATTATAGAGAAAAAAACGATGTTCAGTCATTACAGATAATGAAAAAAAAAAAGGATTTTGATTTTACATTTAGACTAATCCTGTAATTTTTACACAGTGGATTTTAAGATGACCACTGTCCCTAGCGTTGTGCTTAAATTTACAGTAATCAAGATATACTGCCTCCAAAAGAAGGGGAAGCAACAGAGGCAAAAAACAAGTATGGCTTTTAGCAAGACCATTCAAGAGAACTTTATGAAGGCTTCATTAAACTGATTTACTGATATATATATTACTGGTTTACAGTTCACATGTTCATATATTTTCATGATCATGAAATACTCCTTCGTTTTTTAATAGGGTTATTCATCAAACTGTGAAATGTCATGTAGATGCGTTAATGTGCAACACTTCTCCAACATTACTCATCAAAGATCATTATTTCTGCCACATGGTGAATCTGCGCTCAATTCAACAGCCTCTTCCAGCCACATATTTAGGACTTTTCTTTACGTAACAACATTTGGGATAGTCATTGTACATGAAAGCAAGAATCTGAGCAAGGCATACGGTTTATGTTGTCAAGGCAAAAAAGGCATCAGTTTGTGACAATACACCCAATTAACTACAATATGTCTCTGCTGTTGCTCACCTGACCTGGGCCACCAATAGTGTGATACAGGAAGTGTGGGCCCAGTGAGATATGAAGCTGGGGGGGTGGGTTTGCAGGAGAGTTTGAGGAAAAAACAGTTGTAGCTTTCTACAGCACTCATTTCTTAGGTTGCTTGCAGCGCGGGGGAAGGGATAAGGTCGAACGGCTGGGCTAACACTGGGAACATTATTGTTTAATTGGAGGAGTTATGAGGCACAGACTCGGATGGGGAATGGGAAACAGCGTGGAAGCACTAAGGAATAGAGAAGCGCAATAGTAAAAGAGAAGAAGAGTGTAAGGTAACACTGGGACTGAAAAAGGGTCACTGGTGCACACACACACTGAGGCGCCCCAGAATTTGTGTTGGGTGACTCTGTGCCTGACTACACACAGAAATCACTACACAACTATTTTCCATATAGCAGTGCAATTATGCAGTTTAATAAACAGGCAAAATTGTCTACACTACAGTATGGATGAATCGTGGCAAATTTCCTTCTGGAGGCAAATTTGAATTTTGATACATATGACCCTAACAGTTATATATACACTCACAATATTAACTAATGTATACATGTATGCAATTTTGTGTGGTCTTTGAGTTATTTGACTTATTGTGTTTTGCTTGAATGTCTTCTTTGTTTGGATTCTTCATTTTGGTTGCTGAGGGTCACTGACCTTTGGGAACCAGAAAATCAGTTAATCAGAGACTTTTTTTATTTAGAAGTTTTTTCGTCCATGCTATAACTTCTCCAGTGTACTGAAAGTACAGGATGTGCAAGCGTAATTTCATTGGAGTTTTTTTTTTTTTTAAATACGCTGCGCACAATACACTAGTGTGAACCTAGCCGTAATCAGCAAATTATAACATTTGGACTGCTGTGCAATCTTATAGAGCTGCTGGTGATAGTATTACTCCAGTGTGGGTAGACGTTAGTTAGTAGGAACCAAGAATCCTTGCTTTATTCACAGCTGCAACATATTACATTTTAGTCAGTACCAGGGGTACTGCTAGGTCTAGAGCTGCGGTGGCTAACTTATGGCATGCGTGCCAAAGAGGGCACTCAGAGCCCTCTCTGTGGGCACATGCGCCATCACCACCACTACTCTAACAGCCATCCTAGATTCCCCGAGTGAGCGCTCTTTCAGTACAAGCCGTGGACACCACCTGACAGTTTTCATGTCAGATCTGCAGCCTACACTGACAGGGTAAGGCACTATTGGGTCATTAATCAACACTCGGTGCTGAAAAGGTTCACCACCACTGGTCTAGAGAAATAGGGCCACAGGCTGAATGCCTAATGCCCTGTTTTAGGGTTTCAATTTGAAAATGAAATGTTTATTTTTATTACTTCTGGAGGCAAAGTACATTTATGTACAAAAGTTAATATGCACAATACAAATGTTCAGCAAGGACCTATCACAGAAAAAGCTCGCTGGGCTTGAGCTCATTGTGAATGTGTGATTGACTGCAGGTCTGTGCCCTGTAAAGAAAACAGAATAACTCATGCGAATAACATAACTATGCATTGCAACAAAATAAGGTAGCGCATAACACAAGTTATAGTTTTCTATGACTCTTCTAAGGCAAGTTAAAATAGTCTTTAAAGGAAGCGCTCACACTATCAAAACACAGATGAAGTACATCTGTGGTCATGGCTCACCTATTGGAAATGAATACAAATATAATACTGAGAACCAACAGACAGTGGAGGCATTTGTAAAGCATTGTGCTAAAGGCCAAAACCAAAATGTGCTGCAAAAAGGTGTCGTTATCATGTTTTACCTACAGAATGTAACCATGTATGTTTATTAAAGGGCAGCAGAAAAAAAGAACTAAACGGAAAATATTTTCTATATATTGAAAAGAATGTCCCATCATGCAAGGCAATTTTACTCCTAACCCAATTCAAACAGACACCTTCTTCTGCTCCAAACAGTATAATAAATGTGGTACCGACAAGCTGGAAATTGTTTTAAAAATGAATATACGCCCATATCTGCTGCTCTTTGTGCTGAGTAGTGGGACATTTAAAAAATGTAATTAATTTTATAGTTCTCATTAATCCTCAGTAGTTTGTGGAGATTAAACGTAATAATTCCTGCCAGTTAACCTTTACTATCATGTCTACTAGGGTGTTTCTGGTGTAAGGAGTAAATAACTTGTAGAAACATGATAGCTGAGAATAATTTTAGGCATCTACATTTTGTAAAAATGTATGAAATTGAATACAATATTACTCTTACTGCCACACATGTTGTCTATATTATCATTTGTTCTTGATACTTGACCTATGTTGACAAGACTCAGAATAGCTTGCCTGAAAGAATGGGCAATCATAGGTCTGTACTACGGGATAATCGGTCTCACCCGTTATTACAACTGAAGACATGCGGAATTAAAATTCTCGATACCATTTTACTATGTGGCCTAATGAAATATGTTATTTGTCAATATTCCTTTCAAGTAGTTTGCATGCCATTGCCTAATTAATACTGAATTGTTTCCATCGAAATAAGACTGGAATCATTTTGGTATGTGACACTGAGGTGGTAGCTTGAAAAGAACCTTCTATATAAAGATAAAAATGGATCATCCACTGTGTATCGGGTGCATGTCTTACAATATGTAGCTACAACAAAATGATCATCGTTTTGGTTTAACGACCACAAAATAATTCAACTGGCGAATCACAATGTTTTTCATTAAATGTACTTTTTATACTTCCATAGCAAGCTTTATTTTCACTCCATTATTTGCCGCTGTTCTTTTTGACAAGTGTAAATGCTTGCTTTATGTGTCTAACAGAAACATGCGTCATGCAAACAGGGTAAATAAACAAGAAAAGAATAACAACTGTACAAAATATACTGTACTATACAAGAAAAATATGCATTGCAATTCAGTTTTCCTTACATCTACACATTCCCCACACTGTTATAGTTGCTCTCTAATCATACGTCCTTTCAATGATCACTAATAAATAAGCATCTTCACAGTCAATTTGAACTTGATAAATGGCCCTGGGAAAGAGCAAAGTCACAATCTTAAAGGAGACATTCTTTGATAAATCTCACCCTTAATAAAGAACATTGTTCATTTGATGATCCAGCTAGATTATTTTCTTTATTACGTGCAAACTTCAGCATAAGGATGTATTTATAATGTTTTGCTTGAATCCAACACAGCTATTCACATCTGTTTGAAATCAGCACTGTAGTTCAAATTCTAGACACAAGTATCCAAAACAATGTGAGCAATACAGAAGATTTAGGGTGCTGGGGAATGCAAAATGGCAAATTCATAAAGAAAAACTATCTGAAAAATTCCTGCTAGTACAGTCATTCTACTTTAAATGGTTTGTAATAGTACAATGCCAAAATGTGTCTAGAAAAAGCAATGCTTTGTTTACTGGATGCAATAGTTATAGGTTATTGGTTGTAAGGATCACAGAAATATTTTTTAATTATAATAATTTTTAATTATGATGAAAAGTATCTAACATCTACAGTAAATGCAACAGCGTCACAAGAACATAAAATTATTATGAATTATGATTTAAACCCACAGCAATAACAACTTACCTCAAGCAAAGCTGCTGCAGGATCTCCTTGTAAGCTCTTCCCTAACTTGTCAACTTCATCCAGCAAGAAAACTGGATTATTGACCCCAACAATTTTTAAGCCATTGATTATACGTCCAGGCATGCTGCCGACATAAGTGCGTCTAAAATAAATAAGAGGCACAGACTTATATTCGCTAAGTGTTCTTAGATCATTACACACGATTTGGAGCAAGATAAAATACATTTATGGGTTTTGGCACTGGAAATAGTTATAATTTATGATGCTGACTAGCAGTCCAGGCATACAATATATATTAAGGATTGTACGCTTGTAACAACAGCATGTTTTCCATGCCAAGATGTATCAACAGCTTACTAGATTTTATTTTCTCAGCTAGAGTAGTTGCCAGTGCTAACAGAAATAATACTAAATGAAACAAAAACCCTATTAAGAATGGGGCACCTAGGGCCCACCAGAGGGGCCAAATCCAAGGACCTTCCACCTCCTTACAAAAGTTATGTTATCATGCTTACTACAACTATCATAATAAATGATATTTTCAGTGAACATTGCCAGAGGCCCAGGCCCACCATGCTTTTTGGGTCCAGTTCTGAGGCCACTGGAAGAACCTCTGGCCTCTGGTTGGCTAGTCCTTACCTAAATTAAGACACTGCTTGTGCCAGTATCAAAGAGGAGGATGGAAAAATAGTAAAATTTTCAGTGTTTTTCTGTTCCAATGTTGCAGTATATTGGAGATGACTGAGAAAATAATCATAACTAAACGGTGGCAAAAAAGTACTACAAGTAAAGAAAAAGTAGGAAATACAACCTCTTTAATTAAAGTAGCTGATTCAACTCATATTTAACTCAAATATGCAAGAAAATAACTAAAGCAAAATATTAACATATTGTTGAAACGTAAAATAACAATGACAGCATAGTTAGGAATGCTTGGTCCCATAATATTAAATTGAATTCCATTTGTCTATAATATTTTCCTCCCCTCAGGGGCCTCCTGGTTTCAATGGAATATAAGCAGGACGGACCTGCGTGGAGAAGTCACCCAATAACAGCCACCTCGAAGCAAGAGCTGCCAGCTAGGCTGTGAAGAAGCCAGCAAAGGTAAGCCTGGATACTGTAAAAGAAGACTAAACTTTGGCTTAAAGAATAACTATAGTAAGTATACTTGCCTGACCGATCTAGCAGCAGTACGGTAGCTGTACTGCTGCTAGGTCAGCATTCATCTCACCATCCTCAGCCTAGGATTGTGAGATGAATGCATTTCTACTGCACCTCACTTGCTCCTGGGTATGTATGCAATGTCACATACTAACCCCCGCCCCCCTCCTGAATTCTGCCGAATTTACCAACTGTATATGTGTATATCGATTTTTCCGATCTGCACATGTGCAGTTGGTTAAGTTTGGCAAACTTCAGGAGGGGGCAGGTACTGGATCAATCAGGTAAGTATAATTACTTACTATAGTTTTCCTTTAATTGCTCATTATTGCAATAGGACTGTTGGAGAAAAGCACAATAAAACTTAAAGCGATGATGAATCACATTGCACAAGGCATCAAGTTTGCTACCATTCAAACTACTGCCATACACTTCTAACTGGCCTTCCACCTTCCCTGTTCAATTTTAAATTTTGCTTCTGGAATGCTTGTCTTTTCTCCCCAGAAAGGGGAGAAAAGGTGAGAATTCCAGAAGCAGAATTTAAAATGACATTTAAAGCACTTCACTCCCTTGCCCCTCCCTACATCTTTTTACTTGTGTGCCCATATATATTCCTAGGAATCTACTCTGTTCCCCACAAAGCAATCATCTTTGTGCACCACTCACCAATAATGGCCTTTGCCATCATAAATCCCCTCTCTTGTGCTGCTCCATTTCTCTGAACTATACAACTCTACCAAGAACAGTCCCCAATTGTCTGCAAAACCAAACTCAAATCCTATCTCTTGGATCAGTAGCAATAGTCTTCATTCATTTTATGCTTAAGTAGGTTTTTATGATTATAATTGACAATTATGGGATAATCACCCAGGACTTTGTGTTACTACACTTGTTAACCTCCTATCTATGTATGTTAGTCTTCCTATTATTCATATCATAAACTCTACAGCATATGCAGATTGCCTTTGATGGCAACATGACAACTACTGCCTGAGTATGCTCACCCTTTATTATATTTTTATATGTATTTAACTGCTGTATAAATAGCCTTTGATATTTAAGCATACTGTACATGCAAGAAAAATGTACTATTTTAAAATAGCTGAAGTGTTGATTTAGGGGGTTTTGGGTTCTCCTTCAGACCTAAAGAACATTGAACAAAACACACAAGTAAATTATAAAGTGACTTCAAGCAATTTTCAGCCATGCAACTTACAATATATATATGTGTCTGCATGCAACTCCTCAGAGATGAAAAGAGATTCAACTACTATTAATGCAACCAATTCCATGTGAGAGATTTGTTAGACTACAATTTATGCAACTATTATAGGGAATAGCATTTGTGTACCTAATCAGAACTACTGACCACATTTCTATCAAGAAGATTGACCCTGTGTAGTGCAAAAACACTAATCAGTCTATTATACAGACTAATTATAACCTTCATTTATTTATATTTCTAGTCCTGTTTATCCAAAATATTTTTAAAAATCCTTTCATTTACAAAGAGAAATTTAAATACTTAAATTATCTCTTAAGAGAACCTGGCAAATCATATATATATATATATATATATATATATATATATATATATATATATATATATATAAAAAGTCTTGCAGAAAATAGATATTATTACATGAACTGAGAAATCCCAAGCACATACAGGTTTAGGTCTAAGTTACTACTTAAAGAAATGCTTAAAAGTCTGAATACACAACACACTCAAACAGATATCCACTAAGTGATACTAAACTCTTTCTACAGCCCCAGACTTACAGCTGGAGAGATTTATATTTTGTAAAGGGTCTCTGACAAACTGCAAATAAGGATGTTCTTTAGGATTGAGATACAATGAGCCAAAGCTGCAAATATTTTACTGAACTTTACTATCCATGAGGGAATTTTTATTTCTCCAACTAATAATATATATAAATATAAAGCATAAGCTTAAAAAAGCTAAGCAAAAGCCAGCTGTTGGCCTGAAGAGGAAGCATTAAATAGCACAGAGCATAAAACATGGTAATAACAAAGATGTTTATGGATGAACAGTGACACGTGTTCATTTTCTTACCAAAAATATGTATGCTACTTGGATAAAGTCTCCAAGCCTGTTACAAATTTTTTTTCTTAAACTTAACTGAGCCTTACAGGGTGAGTGTCTAAACTGTGCCCGCACTCCCTTCAGGCCGGGTAACATCCCTTCTTATCTGAAATACTGGTGACACCACTGAGTTTCAGGTGAAGAAGCAGAGAATTGTTGGTGTCTGGTAAGTTCACCATACTGCTACCCCTTTAAAAGGAACTGAAAGTGACACATTTTTAATGTTTTGTGACAATTACGCTAAAACTTATAAAGTCACATAGTAAGCGCTCCCCTGGCTCAGTTTGTCGAATTGGCCAGTTTGGTAAATGGAGCCGGGGGTGGGTAATATCAGACTTTATAAGTCACATGCAGGGAGAGAGCTACAGCAGTGAGTTATTCATATCACAATCCTGAGCGGTGGACTACCCTCTGATGCACTCAGTATGCCTTTTGTTCGTGGTACGGTGTTTAATCTTGCTGACTGACTGACTCTTCCTTCGGTGTACACTTCAGACAATAACTCTTTCTGATGAATGAACGGATTAGTCTTCCAAATACTAGTACATCTACAGCCCTTCGCTGGATTGCTATTTAAGAATAAAATTTGCCATTACAACATTAATTGTTTGAACCTTTAAGTATTTGCTTCAGTTTTAATTATGTAGTTTTGATACCTAATGTTTATGCCTAAGTAAAGTATGCTAGCAATATTAACAACAATATTCTCAATAAAACAGTATGAACTCAGCAGGGATAAATGCATCATTGCATGAACAATTAAATATCCTCCTATGCTGAAAGGAAAATATTTTACGTCTTACCCTTTTTATGAGAAGCAAAACAAGGAATGAATTAAAAAAAATGTACCTGTGTCCACGGATATCTGATTGATCACACACTCCACCTAAGGCAATCCTATGAAATTCTCTTCCAAGAGTTTTAGCGATAGACCTTCCCACACTAGTTTTACCCACTCCAGGAGGACCCACAAAGCACAGTATTGGACCTTTTAGGTTGTTTTTCAACTGCCTGACAGCCAAGTACTCAAGAACCCTCTTTTTTAGCTTTGCCATGGCATAGTGATCATTGTCCAACAAAATTCTAGCAGCACGGATATCTAGGCGATCTGCAAGACATTTACAACAAGGTTTGAATGATAGAATGGATATGTTGCATGACACCAAATGCAAGATAATTTCTGCTTTATTTCTAGATTTATTTATATAAAGCTATGGATGTGAGCACTCTGATA